>CAVNYN010232783.1:0-36315 GCA_963692815.1 Nyctanthes arbor-tristis
AGGATCACCTCTGCTGGAATCTGCTGCCTTTGAGGGTTAACGCTGCCAAAGTGAGAGCCTAGCTATGTGTTTTGTTGAGTAGCCAGCCATTCTTCAAGAGCACTCAAACCTTGCCTTGCACATTGCTCCGGTTGTGATATATTTCCTGTGCATAACTTAGAGTTGCGTTGTCTCCATATCCTCCAAGCGACAGCTATTCGTCTCTACCCAACTATAGAAGATGAAATAGCCATCATGTTAAAGAACCACTCTTTGAATGACAAGTCCGCAAGTGTGCCAATAGGAAGGTCAGCTGCCAACCAAATATATATCTCGAGCAAAAGGACAATTAACTAAATTGTGATGAGTGGTTTCCTCCATCTCGTTACAAACAACGCAGGAGGTATCCAGTGGGATTCCTCGTTGTTGAAGGTTTGTTCTCGCCAGAAGACAATCTCGACGAGCTCTCCAAGTAAAGACCTTTATCTTTGGAAGCAAATGAAGTTTCCAGATTTTGTTCCACTCAACTTGAACTCGAAAGATTCCATCTTTTTCAACAAGTCTTAGTGCTACGCGATGCCCTGATTTGACTAAGTAAAACTGTCACGCCCCCAATTCTTTTACCGTATAATGTTAAGTTGTTTTTTTAGGTGATGGCTGAAGTTTTTATAGACTTTTAATAGAACAAAGGCTAACAAGGGTCGTGACATAACAATCCAACAAATTTCATAGGTTTTCATTTAGGTGGTGATATTATTCACGAAACATCTTTTCATTTCAAAAGGTTATTTATACTTCTAGGGACATTTTAAAGTCCATGTTACAAGAATTACTTCTGATCATGTCTATTAATTTAATTACATAAATGATTTCACTTGAAAGTATATGTAGTAAAGAGCTTGCCAAGAGTTAATGTCATAGTAAACACAAGCAACACAATTCATTACATAAAAATTATTTTATTTATTAACTAACCATGCAGAGAGTAGGGGGTCTCTATATGGAAAATAAGAACCTCAACCTAAGCAAAAGTTCTACTTATACCATTACATTACATAGCATGTATTTACCTTACACTTCATACAATCATATATTTATTTCACCATCCCTATGTTCTTACTAGGCTAGTATTGCATTAAAATTAAACCAAAAACATTGGCTTATCTTTCCAAATCTTATCATGATAAATGAGGGTAAGGGTGTAGGCACAATATATATTGTACTCATATGAAGTTCCTAAATTTATTTGGAACTCCGGTGCATCCTCATAGTAAGCTCAAAGATTGGTCTTAATCACATGCATTCTCATACTTGCATCGTGGGATAATTTCCAATCCTTGGCTTGCCTCTCATAAGTTCTTCGGTAGATCATCTATAAAAAAAAGATGAATGACATTAAATGAGTATAAAATACCCGTGAGTAATACATTATATTAGTTTGCCATGATGTTATAAAAATCATTCTATGTCACAAACTTAAAAAATATTAGAATGCACAAACCTTTTGAATGCATTATAGAGCCCAGTTACTAGAAATTTCTACTACCCATGGCGCCTTATTGCCTTTCAAATACCAAAATGGCAATGGCAATACTACCGGATTGCCAATCATTAATTACTCCATTGCAAATTTCCATTCTACTCATCCTATCTTGAAGTCATAACACGGATCAAATCAAAGCAAACAATACAAAATGAGTAGAAAAACTCTAGTAATCCTTATGCAAGAAAACATTTCAACAATTTCCAAAACACATATTTTTATTTGGAACTTGCTTGAAATTTATGCATGGCAAAGAAAACTAAAATAATGAATTACTCACCAACTAAAGTAATGAATTACTCACCTTGGCTTTTATGTCTTTAAAAATGAGTGAATGTTCGTGAGTGACAAAATACCTCCAAATCCTTGGTATATTCAAGCAAAGTAGTCTTTAGAATGATGATTCTATGTATTTATGGAAGAGGTCTTGTTTGAAGAGCTAAAAGAGTGATTTGGAAGGTCTTTTGGAGGTGTTCAAAATTTTGCTCAATTTATGGACGAATTTTGCTTAACTATTTCCTAAAAATTTTTTGGGTTCAACCTATGATAAAATGTCCAAATGTCCCTAGATAATTTATAAATAACCAATAAGAATGGATCCAATTGGAGGCACAAGAGTTCATTTCCACAAATCAAGTTGCTAAGTGTGCTTTGATTTATCTCATGTTTGAAATTCCCAATGAGTACAAGTGTCTCTAGATTTTTTTCTTTATTACTTAATGAGCCCTTCAACTTAATATACTCTATGATTAAGTGTTTATGCTTTTTACTATGCTAATATACGCGTTGCATGTTTGGTTCGAATATCCTTTAATTCCAAATTTGTTGCCGGATTACACTTTGTCATTCCTATGGCTACCCTACTAACCAATAAAATAGTCAATATTAAAACTAAATCTATCCTTCCATTTTTTTGTCAAGGTAAACATATTTACAAAGTCTTAGAAAATGTCATAATTTATTACTCAATTATCAAGTTTCTTTATCGATTGCTATTAGTTGGACACTATGTAAGAAGTGAGCTAATTATTATCCAAAGATACCACTATGAAATTTTTAAATTTTCCTCGGAGTGTTACAAAAACCGCTTCCTGCTGTAATTCCAAATAAGTTTAGCCAAGACCAGGGTAATAGATAGAGGAATTTTGTTGACTCTCTCCATGGCATTAGCAATGAATATTTCATGTAGAAACTCCAAGTCCTATTCTCTTCTGTCCCCAGCAATCAAGTCACTAACCAATAAATTATCCAACTCGGGTAGCTCATATTTTAAAAGGGTTAATTTCACAAATAGTATCCAACATTTAAGTTAAGAATCAGTTTTGTCCCTAACATTTTTTAAGACACTTCACAGCCTCCAACCTTTGATAAATATAAAATCATCATTTTTTCCAATATTCCATAAATTTTTTAACAAAATAACGATTATACACTTTAAACTTTTTAAATAGATCGGAAAAAAATATTTAAAAATAATAAAAATAAAAAATAAAGAAAACACCCACCCACCCCTTCTCAAGATTGGGCGCTGGAATGACATCATTTTTGCTTTCATTTCTAGCAGCAAATGGGGGGATTTTCCCACCCCTTTCCGGCAGCCAAAGTGGTGCCAGATAAATCGGGGAGTCTTCTCCCATTTTGTGCAAAATATGGGCGAGACTCTCCCCATATTTGGTTGCCACCCAAAACGGTAGCATTGGCTGACATTTTCAGCGACACAAAAGGGAGAGTCTCCCCCATTTGTGCTGTCCACAAATCACAGCACTGCTACCATTGTCATTTCTGGTAACACTTTAGCTGCCATTCAGGTGCCAAAACAAAGGGAGTCTCTCCCCTTTTGTGTTGCCAGAAATGGCAACAGTGCTACCGAAAACGACAGCATTGGCCGCTAGGGGATTCACCTCTCTTTTTTGCCTCTAGAATGCTATCATTCCTGTTGCGGAATTACCGGCCGCCGAAATGACAGTATTTCTGACTTCCAATCTTGGCGAGGGCTAGGGTGGGGTGGGTGGGTGGGTTTTTTTTAAATTTTTTATTATTTTTAGACCCTTTTTTAATAAAGTTTTAAAAAGTTTAAATAATATAATCGTCTTTTTGTTTAAAATTTTAAGAAATAGTGAAAAAAGAAGACGATTTGTATATATTTATCAAATGTTGAGAGCTGTAGAGTATCTTAAAAATAGTTGCGGATGATATCAATTCTTAACTTAAAAGTTGAAGACGATACGTGGATGTAGTGTACACCTATCTATATGCCCATGTTAGACGATATGGCCATGGTGTGTGAAATGAATTTCAAATCATTTTAGGGCAATAA
The DNA here is from genome assembly GCA_963692815.1 of Nyctanthes arbor-tristis. Classification (NCBI taxonomy): domain Eukaryota; kingdom Viridiplantae; phylum Streptophyta; class Magnoliopsida; order Lamiales; family Oleaceae; genus Nyctanthes; species Nyctanthes arbor-tristis. The sequence goes on from CAVNYN010232783.1 coordinate 3,840, forward strand.
AACTTTTTTACATAAATTTTTAATGCCCATAAGAACTGTCATGACAGTTTCTAATGTTGCCAAATTCCAACCAAGAAAAGAGGGACCAATTTGTTAATTTTTAAAAGTTTGAAACCTTACAAATTACCCATTGATTTATGCGAGCTTGGTAAACTTTAATACAATCATCGGATCTAAATAAAAACTTAATTTAGGACAACTAATAATGTAATAACTTATTAATATATATAATTACTCAAACATAATTTTTTTAAGGGAATTACTAACACAATTAACACTTTAGATTTTTCCTTTCTTGGAAACCAAAATAAGTTTGGATCATACTAAAAATCTAACATTTAAGTTTATCAATATAGTGTGCTTTATTTATTAATTAATTAATTATTATTATTATGCTATTTGGAGAACCATAAAGTGCAGTAAAACCGAAATGAAATCAATGAAATTATTTTGCTTGAAATTAATGAAATTGCAGTTTGATGAAAAGTAGTCGCAAATACACTGTGGATTCTACATGTCCTACACGGTACTTTGTAGAATTGCACCTATTTGTTGAACCAAAATATACCGATCTTACAAATCTCTACCATTCATTTCCATAAAAAACATTATATAACTTCTAAATAGGAATGGCTTGTGAAATTACTACTCTCTCTCGGCTCCATAAAGATTTCTGCACCACGCCATACTTTTGTAGTCCAAAATTTTCATCATAATTAAAATCTGTGAGCATTAACCTAAATACCTAATCCATAACAAAATAAACATAAAAACCATCGTATCAGTGTCATGGAGATAAGAGTGAAAAGTGATTGTGTTATCAGAAATAAAAATTAACAAGTTTGAACCCCATAATAGCAATTCCTCTCAAATTCAATTTTGGATTTGATAAACTTAGACATTGCCAAAACATATCTCTCATTTTAGGAAAAATTTCAAATTAACAAAAGAGCAAGATAAAATAATATCATCATCAGACTAAACAGCATTCTCATCCGCAACTTTAACGCTGCGTCTAATGGTGTCCTAAGATTTACTGCTATACACATCATATGATGATCTAATTCTCAAATAACACCCCTCCCCCCCCCACCAAAAAAACAAGAAAAAAAAAACCCACAATATTCAAAGAGTACTTAAAACGATTCAGTAGCAATGTATTGTTGCATCACTTGAGATCTAATCTCTCAGCCCAAGTGTTGGAAATTCAATAATTGCTTCATCCTCATCAAATAAGGACCACAAATTACTGACCAACCTTATTTTTTTATTAAAAACAATGCAAATAAAACTATTATTAGCAAATTTTAAAGAGAAACAAAATTTCAAAAAATAAGAATATGAATTGGGGAAAATAGATTACTCAGTGGCAATTATAAGTCATAGGTTCGATTCTGCCAGCAAAGCATCCTCAAATTTGCATTCAGAAGAGGGAGCTTTTTTGTCCTCATGGTAAATTTTACTTCCCCACACAATCTTACAGCACAAATCAAAACATAAATTTATAAAAAAAATACTTTTAAAAAAACTACAAATCCGAAAACAAAGATAAACACAGAGATGCAAAATAAGTATAAGTATAGAGAGTAAAAATGAAATAGGGAGAAGATCGCTCAGTTCAGCGGGGTAATCGACATGCAAGTAATCATCTCTAGATAGAGAGACCTGCAATCCGGTCTGTTGAGCTTGAAATTTGGAAGTCGTCACTGCGATTCTCCCTTCAATCGATGAAACACCAAAAGAAAAAATCGAATTAGAAACCTAAGAACACTAGAGATTAGAGATGTCCGTGTACTGTGTACTTACGGAATGAACGAAGCAGTCCATAGGCAGTTATATAGATATAAGAATTAGGGTTTTGCTTCGCAACGGCGGGGTTTTGAGGACTGACTTTGGGCTACATGGGAGTTATAAGAAAATTAACAGAAATAGCACCGTGCACGGCCCAAGAGCGATTTGGGGCATGGATGACTAGTAGACTGTGAAATAGGGAACCCCATTGACCAGTAATGATCTTCCAGTGTCGGTATCTAATGAGATTATCCACCATACACATATACGATATGAGGTTATTTGGAGATTGGGACTATTACATTGATAATAAAAGTAAAATACTAAAATTCTTAACGTGGTCTTTAATCCGCAAACTTCGACAAATATCATAAAGTGCCAGCTACATGTCCCATTTCTTACATAAACCTATTGGAAAAGTTTATTTCATGATTGATGTATGCCAGTAGTGCAAATACACATCTAATTTGCCGTTAATAAATGAGCATGAGATCAATGTTCTAGAAAGTGTAAAGTGTCGAAAAACGTCAAGGCCTTAACACGACAATGCGCTATAAAAGCACAATCAACATACAATAAAGCGCAAAGCGTGACGAAGCGTCTTGCCCAAACTTCGAGTATAGGTCTCGCCTAGACAAACTTTTTAGAACACTACTTATGATATTTAACAACAGGGGCTAAATCAAGTTTTTGGATGATTAACATTGACATACATTTTAGCCCCCCAACCAGTCCCCCCCCCCAAAAAAAAAAAAAGAAAAAAAAAAGTGAGAGATGTTAATTCTATCCAACCAGACAACCACATAAGATCAAGAAAATTTAAAACAATAATTTGACATTGTTGTCATTTTCTTGCCTAGAAAATGAAACTTAGCTTATCCATTTCTTTTCTTATGAAATGCCCAAGTATACATTCCCCAAACCCAAGCGGCCAAGTCCCATTCATGGTTGGATATTGTGCTTAAATCCAAGTCAAATTTGCCTCCACTCAATATTTTCATTTCTCCATAATATCTCAATGCAAGTCACACCAAACATATTCCACTCAATATGTAGCTAGACTCAATTTTTCTCGAAGCCCAACGAGAAAAAAAATGTTTAATAGAACAATTGTACTACTTAATACAAGAGCAGCTGATAATCTCATAGAATGATTAACACCAAATAATGAGTTAACTACTTCAAAATTTATAGAGAACCTTAGATTTCGAAGAAACACCACTCACATTGAACTTCATGGAGAACTGCCCTTATAACTTCACAGTGTTCTTGTTAAATGGTTCACAAAATATCCTTATCCTAAGTAAATATATATCTTCCTTCAAAAAAACCCGGGGGGGGGGGAGTAATTAAATACATAAGGTTTTTTTAATATAATATATAATATAAAATATTCACCGGTTGCAGTTTTCCCCCCAGATTTTTGTACTTGATAGTTGTAAATTTACCAAATTTCCCACCATATTATATTTCTACAGTACACCCACCCACCTCTTGTAACCAACACACTGCTATGCTATGATTCTCTATTTTGTTTCGATCAAGTATTCAATCATACTCCAATAAATTACCTTTAAATTTACCGATTTTTCTGCAAATGTTTTGTTCATCTCAAGTTCTAGCAGCTTCATACTCAACCACCCTGTTATGTTCATCCAATTCTCGATCTTATTTCCTAGGAAAGCTGAAATCCAATCTCAAATGTCGATCAATGTCGTCGGATTTTGATTCATCGGCTAATGAAAATGCCGGGGCGTAAATTACTTTTAAACCTGTTTATCATCGTTTTAATGGATTGGGTTAGTTTTTTATAGACAGTGATTTGTGAATTTTTGTTGATTTGGGGTGTTCGATTTCAGGTTCTGTATAATAGAAGGCCCGGAGACTGTGCAGGATTTTGCTAAAATGGAATTGCAGGAAATTCAGGATAATATTCGGAGCCGTAGGAACCAAATATTTTTACACATGGAGGAGGTTGGTTTTTGGATGATTTGTTGACGTCCAACTCTCTTTAATTTCTAGCATGTTTTGCTATCATTTTCCTGTATTTGCAATGGTGATTCTTGCCACTTGCCAGTATAATTTTATTTATTTATTTAAGGTTCGTAGACTAAGAATACAGCAAAGAATCAAAAGCCAGGAGCTTGGGATTTTAGAGGAAAAGCAAGAGAATGAGCTTCCTGACTTTCCTTCTTTCATTCCATTTCTGCCTCCTCTGGTATGCTTCGTGTTTAGATATTTTTTTGATCTTCTCCAGAAAGTCCCTACGAATTAAGCAGCTATTCAATGTTGGCGTCTAACAAACATATATCCTCGCAGACCTCTGCAAATCTCAAAGTATATTATGCAACTTGTTTTTCTGTGATTGCTGGATTTATGCTTTTTGGTGGACTTCTTGCTCCCACTGTAAGTTTTCCTGCACCTGTTCTTGTTGCGACTTGATTTAACCTGGAATACAGAGGTCTCATTTTTCTTCAGTTATGCATTGACAATTACTTAACAAGAGAATTGGAAGTGTAGCTTGATTAAATCCCTAAAATGAAAAGGAATAGGGTGTGGATAACTTTCCTGACCTCAAACTTTCAGCAGCTTTGCCTGACGATGGTAGCAGGATTTGGTTACAACTGTAACTCTGAAGTCTATTTTCTTGAAAATGTCTAATAAGGTCCTAATCCTTGTAATGCCTTTATCTTGCTTATATCAGCTGGAGCTAAAACTGGGATTTGGAGGGACTTCGTATGCTGATTTTATTCGTAGCATGCATCTGCCAATGCAACTGAGGTATTCTTCTAGGGTATCCTTATTTTACTAATTGAAGGTCAAATGCATAATGATGCATCTGTCTTGGTTTATCGTTTGCTTTTGACTCCTACACACTACCCAATAACTTTTAGCAAGTACCACTAAGGGGATGTTCGTTGCACCTTTTAGAACCCCAGGGACTGCAATACAGGTGTACATTATTATCTTATTTATCTGAAGAACAAACCTTATAAACTATAAAGGCGAGACTCTACCGTGCAGTGTATCTCAATTTGATAGGAGTGGTCTCCCTATAGTAATCAATCAAGATGTCTTGGCTAATCTCTCTGTTCCTTATGATCTATTGTGAATTTGTGGATATTTAGTGCTGCTTCTGCATTCTTACTAAGAGATTGATGGTTATGAACTCTGTAGTCAGGTTGACCCCATTGTGGCATCATTCTCAGGAGCGGCAGTTGGGGTAATATCTGCATTGATGGTAGTGGAAATAAACAATGTAAGACAGCAGGAGCAAAAGAAATGCAAGTACTGTCTTGGAACAGGTTGCCAACACGTGTTTTGACTTTTGATATTGGATGGATATGTTTCTGTGTGTTATATCAAGCTAGTTACTCAAAAGAGTTTTCATGGTTAGTTCTTTTTCCTTCTCAAAACTTGCCACCTTTTCATTCCATTTGGCTGATCGCAGGATCTGCCTGGAGAAACGTCTTCTGGAAACCATATTGAGTTGGAATTTCTGTTAAAATGTTCCATTTTTTCTTTCCACTCATTGAGTCATTAAAATTCAAAACATCCATCTTCGTCATTTTTTCTATCGCTGCTCCTTTGCTTGCGGTGTGGTTTTTCTTATTCCTCTGATACTCCATCAGATCGGAAGAGGCTCTTTCAAATGTCTCACTCGTTATGTATCTACTGGAGCGGCATCTTTCTCAGTATTAAAAGCTAATTATGAAGCTTAACATTTTATGACATGTAAAACATGTAATGAACTCGTTCTTCATGTAAAATAGGATATCTTGCTTGTGCACGATGCTCGAACACTGGGTTTGTTCTTATTCAACCACTTTCAACAGAAAATGATGGGAAGCAGTCCCCTTCACCACACAAAACAGAAAGATGTTCCAATTGTTCTGGGGCAGGAAAGGTATACTCTCCAAGTTCTAATTACACTAACTCTCTCAGAATATGGAAGCTGTTTGTGTTGAAACTGGAAGTGTGTAGTGTCATTTTCAGGGAGATTTGCAATTAGACTCTGTTAAAAAGGAGTAATCAGATATTTGTTCAGGAAATTCAGCTCAGGAACAGATCTCAATGTTCGCAGTTGATTTTGGCTTTCTCCACGAATCACACCTGATTTTCTTAAGAACTTTTAACAAACCTTCACCTTTACAGGTCATGTGCCCTACATGTCTCTGCACGGGGATGGCTATGGCAAGTGAACATGATCCCCGAATCGACCCCTTTGACTGATCATGCGTGATTTTTCTACCTTGGCCTGTGGATTTCATGATGTAATTTAATTTCCGGGGTGGATGTGCTTTGCAGCAAAGCTTACTGTTGTCTAAATTAACACACTACCTGTTACTCTCTTTTAGGAAAGGCAAAACATGCATTTGTATTACAATCATAGGAGAATGAAAACATTTGTTAGTTTCTCTTTTGTGTACAATATAGAACAGAGTCCTTCTATAAGAGTGATTCTGGCATGTGACTGCACCACATTTGGGAGTTAGGGGATTGAGGAACCCCCAAGAGAGAGTGACTCTCTCTTTAGAATTTCACATATAGAACATTGGATAGTTGTGTTTTTACTGTTTTCTCATGTAACAAGTGACAAATAAATACTCCACTTTGGTTGATGAAATAGAGATTCAAGAATGCCCTGTCAATTGCAAATTAAGATCAGATTTCAATTCTACTAAAAGAAATACACAAGTTTGGTCAATTTTTCAAGAAATGCAAAAAGCTCGTGATGGCTAAAGCCTCTATTCCTGACATAAAAATGTGACTGATTGAAGGCAAGAATTTGATGTTTTGTAATTTGCATAATAATTTATATATATATATATATATATATATTAATTAATTAAACTAAGTTTCGATATTTTTTATACTGCGATTTTCTCGTCTTTTTTATTTGGTAAATTTTGCGGTAATTGTTCTTTTCATTGTTAATCTTGTGGTAATTGTTCTTTTAATATTTGTTAACGCATATATTTGTGAAGAAACTAGGGGAAGATTTAAACCTGTGACATTTGGATTTAACAATTAAACTTTAACCACTTTTCTCATTTGTTTTATTTGTTAGTCTTTTTCACTAATAAATCAAAATATCAAATTTAAAAGGTCAATTCTATAACAAACTCTAATCCTCCTTAATTCGTTAATTCACTATCTTAACTGTATGTGTTGGTGAGTAATATTATTTGGATTTTTTAATGCATTTTACAATTTTTTTTAGTTTTATTAGAATTTTTTTTTTTTAAATGGGACGGAGAACAAGTATTTTTTTACCTATTCAACACAAACCACCATACTTCATACCCGTTTGAAATATGTATGGGGTTGGTAGAAACGGATCAAGGTACCGGGGAAACATATCCAATTAGAACTCGACTCATTGTCATTTTTACTGTTATGATTCATTCCATTTTCAGATTAATTAAAATACAATGCCTATCGTATCTCATTTTTTCCCTTTAATTTCTAGATTAATTAGATTTGAAGATTTATTCCGTTATTGCGAGATAACCGTCACTTCTCTTTGTAAACACTAAAATATCTTACCTCACTTTAATTTAACCATATGATATTTGAAAATTTAGATTTGGTATAAAATATTGTGCCTTGGGTTACTATTGACTTAATAAGTTGAGTGTAAATTATAACATATATTTCTATTTGAATTCTCATCACATTTTATTCTTTCAAAATTAATACGTAAAAATGTTTACAACAAATATTATCAATACTTATAATGTGTTGTTTGACTCATGTTTTATCTTTTATGATCTATTATTCGCATTGAAATATCTTATATTTTATCGCTAACTTTAATTAGAGAGATGAGAAATTTAAATTTAATAATATTGTACATTTATCATTGAACTTATGTTTTTAAATGTATTGAATTGTGGTAGTAGATTTTTTCCATTATTGTATATATGTACAAAAGATTATATGTAAGAATATATGTTGTTTTTTAAATGATGTTGAATTTCACGGTTGCCGAGCTTATTGATCCTATTGGTTCAATTAATGTATATTTGTATTTTTATATTTTCTATGAGAGTTCAAATATTACAGATTTATTGTTCAACTATCTAATAATATATTTTAATATTTTACCGGTGCAACACGCCGGTGGTTTAATTAGTGTTGCAATAATTGAGTTGCACTAAGAGGATGCATATTGCATATTACTAAAAGAGTAATGCGATTTATCACTATTAGTGATTATTGTTATGTCTTATAGTCATATTTAAGCGACATTAAATTATAATTCCACTTGCGATTAAGCACCCCCAAACTGGTCTTCTTTTTTCTTTCAGAAGGTAACAATTTGAAAACACGCTGAACCGTTTGAGGCAAAGAATTCTTAATAACAAAATAAGGAAGAGGGGAGTCTGAGCGAGTTGAAATGGAAGCCCTGAGAGCTTCATATGGAGACACTTCATCCGACTCCGAAACAGACTCGGAGCCGACACATTTACGCGAATCAAATAAATCACCATCTACTCCACCTCCACCGCCTCTTGATCTACATCAACCCCCAAATTCAGTTGGTATTTTTCCCCCTTTTCGCCAATATATTTTATAATTCTTGATAGTTCTTAAATTTATGCCCATCAACTGTTTGATATTTTGTTTATGAAAGGTGCATTTGATTACTCATCACAAAGCATTCAACCCACCCGAGTACGCAGCTTTCCCCACGTCGAAGGCAATTTTGCTTTGCATGTTTATATCCCAGGTAATATATTTATTTTGCTGTGTTTGTTCAATTTTGGTTCGATGTTTAATGCGGTTTTTATGCTTATCTTGGTTTAGTTAATATACCGTTGATACCTAGAAAGGAGCTAGCCCAGTTTCTGAGAAGAGTTACAACTCTGGTACCCGGGCTACATGTAGTAGATATAGATATCCCATTGAATAGTTTGATTGATGATGTGGTTAAATTCGAGCAAGTTGCATTGGGGAGAGAGTTCCATGTGAGTTTGGGAAGAACTATTCCAATTCGGATGCATCAAAGAGACTCCGTTGTAGGTATGCTTCGCCAGAGGCTCTATTCGCAGAGGAGGTGAGATTGTTCCAGGTTCAATACTCATTGTTATGCAGGTTACATTTTTCTTTGGCCTATGGTGGTTTGAGGCTTTGAACTTCATATTATGCTTATATATTCATGATTTTTGAAATGGAAATAGGTACTGGATTGATTTCAATAAATGGGAGGTCTTTGTCAATGATGATCATACCCGGACCTTTCTTTCAGTGGAAGTTACAAAACAAGGCTTAGCTGAGGTATGGCAGATAGCATGTCTGGGCATATATTTAAGCCTCTTATAAAGCTATGCAGATATGCTTTATTATGCACAAAGATGGTTGTCTCACGTGTAATTTCCTTAATGGATCGTGTTTTAAGAATTTCTGCTGAAGCTTGGGTGGTATTTCTAGTAACTGAGATCAGGTCTTTGATAAGAAATCATTACGTCTGATTTAATAGAAGTTTTAGTAGTTTTCTATCACAGGTCTCTGATCCTATGCCATGTTACATAAATGAAATATCCCGGGGTGACATCTGCTGAAAATAAATGTTACCAGACAATTTTATTCTTATTCTTTTTGGAACGTACAGAACATGAATAGCTCTGTTGGATATAGCAAAATATAATTGAGTCAGTGTACAATTAGATGTTCTTTTTTTTTATTTTAATTAGTCCACTTTCTTTCTCAAAACTCTTTCCAGGCTAGCATATTGGGTGATAAAGATGTTCAGCTTCTTGATGTGAGAGTAAATCATACACCAATGTAATCTTGGCAGGAAGCTTTGCTATCAGGAAGGTTTTCATAGAAGAATAACTCTATTTGGACAAGAAAATAGGCAAAAAGTTTGACAAAATAGACATGTAGACCAAGAGGTTATCACTGATTTATAAGTGATGTGGTGTGTTGAAAAATAGGATCCTCCTACATGTCAGCTTTGTTGAACCTTTTGTATATCTTTTTGTCCGAATTAAACGACTCTTCATACAACTATGGTCTATGGATTGGGATGTTTCCTTCTGACACCATATAAGAATTTATTTGACATTTTATTGCTAAATTCCCATATTTTTCCCCTGTCACTACTAAATATGAGCAAAGTTTGGTAAGAGATGTTTAATCTGCTGGAAAATTGTAATTTATTCTTTTCAATTTCTATGGGATTGAGTCTTGTGTCCCAATGTTGGTAATCTCACCTCTTTCATGTCCATGGTATGAAAACCTGGATGAGATAAATTTAGCGTGTCCAATGACTGGTTTTGCATGTAATTTTATGTAAGATGAATGTGTATGAATATATTCATATACTGATGTACAGTTGAGTAGGTTAAATTTTTTGTAACGTTGTTGATGCACATTTAACTTGACTGGAGAGAAATCGCTCGCATAACTTACAGCCTAAAATTTAATGGTTCAGCCTCTAATTTGTAATAAGATTGAAGTTTCCCATTATTATTGGTTGTTCAGATTTCATGAATTGACAACTGTAGACGAGCTTACAGTGTGTAGGATTAGGATATGATGCTACAATCGCAAATCAGTCGATTGATTCATGGTTGCTCTGGGGCAGCCAATCTGTCATGGTTCGATGGCTACTTGCATTAATCCAATTCCCCAGATAATTGTAATTGTTCTCCTTCAACAATTGGAACCTATTCTGAGAATGAGAGTTGTGCAAACAGTGACAGATGAAAGTATTTCTGTACTGTGATTTCATATTATTATTGAAGTATGAGCATGTCTTAAGTAACATATTTGTCAAATGTGATGCCGTAGGATCATAAGACAATATTTTAGCTTTATTATCTGCTGGTTACTGAAGCCTCAAATTATCCTGAGAAATCTGAAACTGATTTTCATTCTGTTATATCAGATAACCAAGCAAATTCAAGCTGTAAATGAGGCTTACAGGCTACATAATCTTCCAGAGTTCTATAGGGTCAGTACTTTTGCCTTTCAGTTCTATTTCCCCTAGTAAAGGCATATTTTGCCATCTGTTATTGACATTAACGCTATGTCAAAAAAAAAAAAAATCTCCATTTTAAAGCTTCAACTATATTGCACTGGTTTGATGGTGTTCACAGGATCCGCGCCCTCATATATCTGTAGCCTGGGCTTTAGGCGATACCAGCGATTCCCTGAAGAAAGTGGTCGAAGATGAGGCAATAAGATACAGAACTAATGGGGGTTTATCACAGAAGCACATCTTCACATGCAAATTTAGTGGCATCTTATGTAAAATCGGTAACAAAACCTTTGAGATATGCAAAGTCCAGGAAGAACAAGTCTGAATATTATTTGCGAAGAAAAATTGATGAAGGCATCACATTTGTGCATGTAGCATTTAAAATTTAAATTATAATTAAGCGAACTACACAATGGTATGTCAAGAGTCTTAATAATGTAATTCTTCCTTTTTCTGTTTCGGATGATGCTTTTGTGTTATAGTGAGATGTCCATCAACCACATGTGCCTGGAATTTAAGCCTGAAATATTTTGGTGGAAATAAAAGGAATCTATCATTGTGGTGAAAATATTCTAGCAGCTATCTGCTAGACTTGTTTATAGCACCAGCAGATCTCATTTTTAAAAGCACGCAATAAAAGACGAAGTAACTGCAACTTATCAATAAGAGAGCAATTGTCAAGCCAGCCTACATTTACATCATTCGTCGGTACCGTAAGGAATCGAGCTAGAAGGGTACTTTTCTCTGTGAAGTGCAAAGGAATATATGTTCACAAGTTCAGAAATCGGAACCATGACGCACTTGTTGAAGTTGACGAGAATGCAAATAATCAAGCACAGGTATACAACAAGCGGTATTTATTTACACCACATGATCCCCCGTCTCGGCTCAATTACGTTATAATAAAAACGCAAACAATCTATTCAATAGGAACCAGGTCTGATTCAAATTAGAATTTCAATGAATCAAAATGTCTTAACTTGAGCAATGAAAAATGGCTCAGAGTCCGGGAATGGACTCAAGATTGTACATTTCTTGGGTTGAAGTTTCAGTGTCAGGATTTTCCTGCACCTTTGGCTGTTTAATGGCATCAAGAGTTTGTAGGTAAGTATAAGGAGGACCACGATTTGATGAACTGGTTGGATTGCTTATTTTGCTGGCAAGGAAGCGACGAATCAGCCCTCTCAGGAATGGAGCCATGGTATCTGGTTCATGTTCCAAATAGTACATTATTCCGCCCATACAGGCACAGAACAAAGCCACCTGCAATAGTCCAGAACTGATAATAAGGAACAGATCGATTGTATAACAATCCCTTCAACCATGTTTAATTCCAAAACAAAAACAAGTTTCTAAAAAATTATAAAATTCACTATAAATTAGGGCTTAAAAACTCTGAAGGATTACCTAAGATAGCTGCATCTTTCCCAGTCAAGCACAGACATCATGGGGAAAAAGAAAAGAAAAGATCGGAAGAGCAGCAAACACTACTTCCAGACTAGTGCATTACCTCAGCATTCTTGATGTCTGGTAGCAAATGGCGGTTCACTAAAATATACCACAAAGATTCTCCCGCTCTTGGAAGAACATACAAGGCAAGTTCTGCACGTCTAACTTTCTTCTCCAGTAGCACAGAGAGAGCAGCTACTCCTCCAGCAACCCAATATACAAGCTTGTGGTCCTTCAATGCTACTTTTCTATGTAAGCATATTACTGCCTGTTATTTGCATGGAATTAGTAAGTCAGTGAACTTGAGCAGAGGTATAAACACAAGTACAATGAAACAGCTACCTGAAAGATCCCAACGAAGGCAGACAAGAAAGTTGTTGAGCGAACAGCTCCAGTGACAGCACGCCAGCAGGTGAGAACTGGAGCATCCATGAACTGCAATTTTTTTTAACAAATTAGGTTCTTAGTAGTCATTTACTGAAATCTACTGGTAAAGTACATCTATAGAATTCACTGCTCATGATGCAGAATGGCATAATCCTCCCATGTCCATCTTTTTTAGGTAATGTACCACACTGAATGCTCTTCCGATCTAATGTAAACAAAATTTTAGAAGATTATTGTTGTTTCAACAACATTTTTCAGACTTTTCTTTATAATACCAGTCAGAAAATACGTATAGTAAGTAACTCAAAAAAATCTCCCTGCTGAGAAGTTTCTTTAACCTCACAACAATTTCCCAAGATAGACTACTGGAGTTATTGTGTAGCTTTCACTGTTACTGTTAGAGATTTGAAGGAAGAGCCCATTCCTGCTCTAAATGGAATGGATTTTAATTTGAAAAATAGACAGAATACCTAATATTTATGTACTTGATCAATATGGGTTCTCTTTGTTTTTATTTTTCTATCATTTTCTAGTCCTCTCAGCTAATTCTTTTTCATTTCTTTTTTTTTTTTTTTTAGTTTTTATTTATTTATTTATTATTATTTTTTTTTGGGGGGGGGGGGGAGGCATAGCTAGGCTCCTAGATAGAAACTAATGAAAGCAAGTACCTTTTGCAAGCGAAGAACAACAAAGGGCACAAAAGTCAAAGAGAAATAGAGTGGAAATGTTTTCTTGAAAGTAGCTGATGCTGCATTAGCATTATGTACTAAACATGAATTTGTGCCTGGGTGGATCACAGAACAGGGAATAATAGAGGGGAACTCTTCCAACTTCATTTTGCCGGATCCTCCTCTTGAGGCTAGATAAGCAGACAGCGAGGCCACATCAACTGGAGTACCCCTACAACAATCCCTCACAGCTTTATATACAGGTTTAGCAACTGGCCCAGTTTTCTGAATAAAATCTTGATAAGATTTTGGCAAGCTCTCAGGGCGCATTATGAAGACATACATAACCTGTTATAATTCACGAAATTGGACAACAACGGATGTTAGTAGACAAGAAAGAAATGGAAGGGCCACAAATAAACATTGTAGTCAGTAGTTATGTTAACTAACAACAACTCACAACACGTGAAACATTGCCTCTTATATGCACTATAATATCCTACTCATGCATGCACACATGCGTGCCCTTACAAACTTTACAGACTTCACCATCAACTTAGTGTAACCGTAGCCCTCTCTAAATTTTCATTCTTACAGGAATTAAAAATGTTTCACATTTTATACTGAAGAAAGACAGCAAAATACAAAATTCAATTCAGGTTGCAGAAATGCATCCCTGGTTGCTATTTAGTCCCAACGGAGCATTTATTAGATCAGTTCAGCCTGTTCGAGGATGGTTCTTTCACTAATCAGTGTAATGGTGACAACAATATCTCTTTTATTCATCAAATTGGAATCCAAATACTCTCATCAAAATCAATTGGAAAAGGCAAGCAATTGTTTATTCAGAAAATAAAGATGTCCAACCATTCCATTACCTTTTTATGGGTTCATCTAGCGTCCCTTTGGAAACCAACTAAAAAATTGATTTCAATTATAATAATATAATCCTAATTATGTTTTGAATTTTGAACATAGTAAAATGTAGAACTGCCACATGGCTTTGGTTCACATGACTTACATCATCAAAGCCATGTGTTAATTCTACATTTCACCATGTGTGCAAAGTTCAAAATTACTTGGTATCATAATTGAAACCAACTATAATAGGGTCCTTAATTTGTTAGTTTCATGTTTTAGATTTGAGGATAGTCGACTCTTCCTGATGATGATTTTACTGGTTTGCTAATCTTAGTCACCACTCACACACACAGTCTCAAACTTCTCCAAAAGCTACAAGAATCCATCAAGAGCACAATCAAATGGTGCAACACTTGCTAACCCCTTTTCAATGGAATTGAAAGAAATTAGATCTGAGGTGGGCAAGTGGTTAGTCAACCTCAGTCAGAAAGCAGATTAAAATGAGTCATGCGCATGACCATTATATGCCGCAATAAAAAGCTATATCTGCATTGGCAGAACAGAATCAATTTGCAGAACCTCCTCTGAGATGATGATCATATTGACTTCGACTGAACCCAAAGAGTTTAAATTTTAGGTAGGAAATCCTTTATATTATAAATAAATAGAAAAATGTTTTCAACAAGTTAGCACAAATTCCAATAAAAAACAACACCCTGATTGATATCCACTTAAGCCCATATTCTCTATTTCAATAATAGAAATAGAGTAAGCAAAAATGAATAATGGAGAATTAAGTAGTACTCCGATCTCCAGGAAATGTGGATATAATTAGTTAAACAATTAACATGAGTTATTTGAAAAGTACAGCAAAATATACCCTAGATAGTAAGTACTCTTTAGGGTCCAAAAAGATTATTGAGTGGTGAGCAAACCAATTTGTAAATCACCTGTGCACAGGCTATTGCAAAGAGAAGAGTATCTCCATGACTCCAATGGCTTCCCCAAAGGTGAAATTTGTTTTTGGATTTAGCCGAGTTATATGCACACTGGTTTAAAAATAAATAAATAAATCAGATGAGAAGATAAAAAAAAAAAAAACAGAACTATTTATACCAACCTTGATAAACATTAAATAATTTACCATCAACATAGATAACTTAGGTACCTGAGCAAGCCTGGCCAAGAGATATAAGGAAAGTGTGCGTCTCCGACTGGAATCATCTAATGCTAAAATAGACAAACCTGCGACGGAACCTGCTAAAATTCTGCTCCATCATCCCCTTTAGCAAAGTCATAAATATGGACTTGGATGCATCATGAATTAAAAATCTTTTTCAATATCAATATCTTATAAATTTCATTAAGGTTTGTAGCTTAATATGATCTCCGGAACAAGTTTGAAAAGGGAAGATTGCTTTTTGGTGAACTTACGCATTTATTGGCGTTTCTTTCTTTCTCAACTTTCTCAGCAGACACCTAAGAGCGTGATAGGAACCAGTAAATCCCCCAAAAAGCAAACCAATTCGACATGCTTCCTCTCTTACTATAAGGTCTTTCTCTGATACAAGTTGCTGGAATCAAACATATAGTTCAACATAAGATCAAGAAGACTTTCTCTGTTTGCACGTCCATAAATGCAGATAGCATTCACATAGTTATAGATAAAAGAAGGTCCCTTCAAGTCCACAAGCCCCCCGTTCTTTTTTACCCCTATGGGCATATCCCATGGAATAGACAAAGGTTGCGCACCTGATATTTCCAAGACGAGAAACTGAATAGAAAGGGATGGTCCACCAAGACACTGTTTATGCCTAGATTAGATCACTAAAATCAACACTTACAATTACTTAGCATACTGTCAGTTAACAGCATTTTTCATGTTCCTGATCTAGTTCTTCTAATGAGCTAGTAAACAGGACACCCAAAAGAATAGACTCGTCTGATGCGTTAGCAAGGAGGAAAGTAACTAAAATGGTGGATATGGAGAGATATCATGACTGAGATTAATCTGCAATACGGGCAGTATGTGACTTAATAATCCCTGAAAATTCAACAAAATTCTTATCTCTTTCAAATCATCTAGCCCCATAGAAAATTTAACACTAATCTTGAGATACGCAATTGAACTTGAGATTGAGATCGGATACCGATTATTATCATTATAATTCAACATTATAATTGAGGGATATGCACTGTCAAACCTTGAGATCAAGGAGAGAGGAATAGGACTTGAGGCGCGCCAGCTTAAAGGCACGGAGGAGAATTCCAATTCCCACCCGAATGCCGTAAGAGAGGAGAAAACTTTGGCAGAGGTTTCCGACGGCGTTAGCAACGCATGATTCATCAGCGTGATCGCAGGGATGTTGGATTCCAACCGTGGCGCGCCTCTGCCGCCTCTGCAGCTCCTCCGTGGCCTCTTTCAACCGCTCCTCAGCGTCCCTCAGCCGCCGCTCCGCAGCGTCGGTTGTTTGTTGTTGCAGCGGCGGCGGCGGCGGCGGATTACGCATTTTGATGCAAAATAGAGTGTCCGCACCCGAGTTCGCAAATTTCAAGAAGAGATTTTTCAGTTTCCTTCTTCTCTCTGGAATGTGATGTGATGGGAAACGGAATGGTGACGCAAAAAATATAAGGGATAACTACACTTAAAGCAAGATTAATGTAGACAAAAAAATTAAAAAAAAAAGTTAAAAAGGAAAAAATTTGGGGAAAAAAACCTATTTTCAGATAATATGTTGGAGAAAAAATTAGAGGAAAAATATATTAAAAAGATTTTGTTTATTTTTTAAAATTTTTTTACACATTTTTTTGTCATTATTTTGTTGTCATACAATTTATATTCAACTTTTTACATAATAATAATTTTTTTAAAATTTATTATGTATTATTTTAAAAAAATAAAGTGGGGTACCCTTTTCTCCCACAAATGACTTTCTCTCTATTCCCTCATACATAATTTAATTTTACTGGAAGTAAAAATTTAAATTTAAATTTTTACCCCAACACTAATCGTGCCCGTAAAGTCCCAGTACCAATTTTTTGTTTTTTTTTTACCTGAAAGCAGGTCCAGTACTTTTTAACAAGTACAACTATGTAACAATCTTTGACAATATCATGGGCCCTAAAACTGTGGGCCAAATATTAGGCTTGTTATTCAAGTGGCCCAATTGATGTAATCATTAACTAAAGGAATTTTTTTTGAGATCTTTACATCAAAACCATTCTTTTTAATTGTATTTTTTTAAAAATACTCCTAAATTAAAAGTAATTGTAAAAATGTCATTTTCTATTTCGAAACTATTCCAACCCAATTTTAATTAAAATTCAACTTTTATTAATTTTAACTTTATTAAGTATTAATTTATTATTATGAATAATAATTATTATGAATAATAATAACTATTATTATACTTTGTCATCACCCTTCTCACTATTACTGCCACCATTTTCAATCACCACCGGCAACCCCGCGGCGGTGGCCGATGGCACGACATAGTTAAAAAAAATAGCATTTAAGAAATAATTTTACCAAAAATCAAAGGAAAATTTAATTTTAATAATACAAATTATGTTAATTATCATAGTGTAAGGTTACCACCGTTTTTTTAAAAAAATCATACTCACAACATGGTATCAAACACGAAAAATAGTAATAAAAAATTTCATTATAATGAGAGGGTAACAAATCTAACCCATTGGTAACAAAATGATAAAAAAGAAGAAAATAACAAAACAAGAATGGTGACAAAGGAGGGAAAAAAAAGAATGGTAACATAGGAAAATAAAAAAAAAAACTAATACATGGACACGGTAACAATCCCGATAAGTGGCAACATGTGAAAATAAATAAAAAAAAGAACTCAATAGGAAAATAGTAACAACCTGATAAATGGTAACAAAAAAATTAAAAAAAAAAAAGATAAAAAACCCAATTAGAGTTGTGGGAAAAAAACTAGGATTGTGAAAATTTAGAGAAAAAAATTAAATAAAAACTTAGATCCAGCCGTCGGACTTGTTTCGGCGACGACGCCCCTCCTGTGACTGGTGCGACAGCAGCAGTTGCAGCCGCTACTGCTCTCGTAGCAGTTTCGCTATCTGTTGCCAGTGATTGCAAATAGTCACGGCAGCAGCGCGCTGGTGGGGTGACACAGCGATGGTAGCAGCGGTATCCGCCATGACGCTACTGTTCATAGCAATCGTAGCTGTTACTGCCAGCGACTGCCTTCAATAGTCACGACAGTGTAGTGGCGAACATGTTGTGGTAGTGGCGAACATGTTGTGGTGGTTGGGCACGCAGCGATGGGGTGTTCTGGTTCTGTGCCGGCGGTGGGGTGTTATGGTTTCCCCGCGGCGGTGGTGGGTGGTGGGGGGGGGGGGCAGCTGGGTTGTATGGTTTGCATTAAATCTAGGTTTTACCATATGAATATATATAGAGATATTTGTTTGCACATATATATAATTTAGGGTATAAATATATCCATATTAAAATTAATTAAAATGATTTATTAAAATAATATAATAAATGGTATAAAAACAATGCAAAGGTGTATAATTGCAATTATTTTATGAAAGGGGTGTAAAAATGATATAACTAAAAAAAGGGTAGAATCTTTAATTTCCTTATTTTATTTTATTTCATTTTTATTTTTTTCCGGATAAGAAAACCAGCTCAAGAATTTTATTCCATCAAAAAAAAAAAAAGAAAAAAAGCTCAAAAATTTTATTTTATTTATTTTCGGGGAAGAAAACCAACTCAAGCTTTTGTACAGTCTGCTTGCCTTTCATTATACTTCAGTTTCAACCATCCCGAAAAGTTTATACTTCAGTTTCAACCAACACATGAAATGTGTTGAAGCACTTTCATGTAGATCCTGATAGCTAATCCACACCAGGACACTTTCATTTCGAGAACCCTCAAGTCGAACAAATTTTCAACTGTTCTTCAGAATACGCATTACACAAAAAAATAATAATAATAAAATAAAACACAAACACAAACACAAAAAGTAGAACTGATATATGAAGAACTAGACTTATTTTTGTTTACCATAACTTTGAAGATAGTCATATAAGGAAACAAAGGTCGCTGTATATTATATCTGTAAAATAAATCAATCCTTGAACAGGAACCTCTTTGAATAAAAGAATTTGCTCTCTTGCCTTTTTCTAGATTGACGACATCAGTTGGGTGTGCTTATCAACTATTCTTGGAATGATGCAAGAATAGAATAAAGAAATTCTTTATTGAGCTGAGAATGTTCGGGATTTTAGGTAGTTGTCAAGCAACAAAGTCGAGAGTCTTAGGCTTCCCAACCCCTCAATAATGTAGCTCGTGCAACACGATTCACCCCCAGTGTGAAGGCTCCCATGCGAAGATTGCAATTGTGCGACTTACACATATTCTTGATCTTATGGAAGCCTCTTGTCATGTATCTGTTAAGTTCCCGATTCACCTTCCGATCTCCCACATGAAACCTTGAATGTTCTGTGCAGCAAAAAACCACAATAACATCTCGATAAGATTCAAGAACAAAAGCTTGCTTTCATGAATCATGCTTGTCTGCCTAATGGCACATTGATTAATGTTTTAAGTTCATTGCTCACTGTTTATCGATTTCATTGCTCACTGTTTTCATTATAATTGAGATGACAAAGTAACTTACCTGAACCCACTCAAAGTAACTTACTGTCACTCCTCCTGAATTTGCATAGATGTCAGGGAGTATTGTAATTCCTTTCTTGGACAGAATCTGCAACAGAACATTTTGCTATTCAGAGCAATTATAAACCAAATCAGAGAAACAGTTATGAAGATAGCAGCTTCCCACCTCATCAGCTTCAGGGTCAGTTGGATGGTTTGCTGCTTCAATGATGTACTTGGCCCTGACGTTTCCAGCATTTTCTCTTCAATGAAGGAAACAAAAATGGTAAAAGTTAGTTGACACTAAAAAAGTTCAAACATTCAACATGTTAAGAACGAGAAACGAAACACAGGAATGTCAAGCAGAATGGGGCAGATTGCACAGTTCGGTTTCCGTCGTGTTCCCTTGTTCTGATAGGACAAAGTTCACTCAACAAATCTCATCACCACATTTATTTCAGAAATATCATTGATCATTATCCATCCTATTCCACATAAGAAGGTTTTTATTGTAAGCTGACATTTTGTATTCACGGACTTCACTCGAGAACTATTGCTAATAGCCGGTACTATCATAACACTTTCTCCATATTGCATGCCGCATACAAAACTCTGCATTTGTACTCTGCAATTTAGACATGTTATCCCGGGGACTTGGCATTTAATCACCAAATCATATGGATCTGTGTTTCCTCCTATGCCTGCTTTATTGGTTTTATGACAGCTTTCACTCCAGAAATTTATGAACTCACCCGTCATAGAATCTATCCAATTATAATTCTCAACCTCCAGAAGCACTCTAGAGGATAGATTATCCTCCATGCTAAATCTTCAGAATTTGAAATTGAAGATTAACCCCTGACTGTCTTTTGGCCCATATAACAGGAAGAAAGATCTCTTTTTGAAGATTTTGTGCAATAAATTCAGAATTATTCCAAAATTAAATTTTGCTCACTTGTTTAGAACACCGCCAAGGGCGCAAGGTATGAGAACATCACATTCATGTCCGAGCAGTTCATCTGAATCCATTGCATCACCACCATTGAATTCAGTTAACTTTCCAGTTGTCTCCTTGTGCTGAAGCAGAGATGGTATATCGAGTCCATTAGGATTCTTCACCGCTCCAGTAATGTCACTCACAGCTACGATCTTACCACCTTTCTCATGTATGAGCTTTGCAGCCCATGATCCAACATTTCCAAACCCCTGAATAATAAGGTTTAATTAACTAGTAACAATATTGAGCATCTTCATCATTAATAATGCATAAAACAGAGTAAACTAAATCCAATAATACCTGTATGGAAAATGTCAACTCTTTTATTGACTTTCCATGTTCGGCAAGCAATGCTTCCGTGGCATATACAACACCACGGCCAGTTGCAGCCTCCCTGCCTAGTGAGCCGCCAAGATCCTGACATGCCAAACAAAAACATTTAAGACTCCAGATGTAAGATGGAATCTCTTCTGAATTAGTAAGATATAGTGAAAGTATAATAAAAAACCATGTTAGCATCATAGAAGAATTTACAATTGGTTTTCCTGTAACAATAGCAGGTGAGTGACCATGAAATTTTGAGTACTCATCCAAAATCCAAGCCATTGTCTGCACATCAAGTATAACAATCAGTTCTATGCTCTGGTAATTGTTACGACAACATGAAAACTATTGTATTAAAGTGATAAGAGAAATCATTAACCTGAGCATTGGTTCCCAAGTCAGGTGCCGGTACATCAGTATTTACTCCTATGAGATCGTGAATTTTCTGCGTAAAGACACGAGTCAGGCGTTCCAACTCACTCTTGCTCAAGTCTTTGGGATTGCATCCTATACCACCCTTAGCCCCGCCATATGGTATGTCAGCCACAGCAGTCTTCCAAGTCATCAGTTGGGCAAGAGCATTTACCTCATCAGGGTCAACCTTCCATTTTGTTAGAGACTCAGCAAAAAATCTTATGAAAGTATTTGTAGGTGGTGGCCAATGATGTGTACAAAATGAGATATGAAGATTCGGCAATTAAAGGTAAGTCAGCGGAAAATCCAAATGACATGTGCCAAAACTTTATCATGGTAACTTTGCGAGATAATCCATGGTTCTTGCATCAGAACATGGGTTATGAAATTGATACCTGATATATTCAAGAATTTGTATAACTTTCTATAGCTGGTAATTGGAAATTTTATCTAGCCAAATCATATAACAGAAACAAAATGACCTTCTTATTACAGTACCCTTAATGCAGTAAATGACTTTTATGTACTCAAACAGGATCCCCACATTAGAATACAATATTCACAATATTTCAGTTGTTTTGCTGAAAGGTGCCTGAGATAAGACTTCAACTTAACCAATTACAAACAACCGAAGAAGATGGAAAAATTAATTCAATCAAGAATTTCAAGCTCTTAGAACACAAAACATCGAAACGCAAAAAGAAAAGAGTGTATTCAAATAAAAATTATATACGAAAATAAAAATAGCAAAAATGTGAAACCTCCTGATGATATCTGATTCCTCCTTTCATGGGACCACGAGCATTGTCATGTTGCACTCTGAATCCAACATAAGACACCAGAGTCCCATCATCTTTTGGAATTGTGCACTCAACCTGAAAATAAGCAAATATCCCTAAATTATTTCAAGAAAATCTTAAAGAAACTCTACAAACCCCCACAACAACTAAAAAATTTGCATATCATTAACCAGCCCGCATCAAGAAAACAAATAAAATACTCCTTGAAGCTGAAAACAAAAGGCGCTCTTTTAAATAAATAGCCCAAATTCCATGTGATTGTCTGTACCTTGATTTCTCTGAATGGGATCAAAAGGCTCTTCTCAATCTTGGAATCGAGCCCAAGAATGCGAGCAGCTTGGCGGAAGTTACGATTGGTAGCCGAAAGAGCATTCATTTCAAAGTTCTTTTTATCAGTATACACAGACGTCAATGTCGATCAGCAGCACATCACAAAAACTTGGAAATTGGAATCAAGATGCACGAGGTGTGAAAATTAAGGTACGTACATATATTTATTTGGCCTTGGGGTTGGGGGCGGGGTGTTCAGGGGTAGGTATGGACGATATGGAGAAAAAATTGTAGGCTCGTCACCGCTGACAAGGAAATTGGTGTACGTGTAAAACAGAAAGGGATATTCTATGGTGTCGGAACCGAAAACAGAAATAAAAAGAAAAAAGTGAAGTTACTTTCTGAAAATGTAACTGACTTCTAAAATATAATAAAAATAACACATTTGGTTTTTAAATTTTTATTTTTAGATTTAAAAATTTATCTTTTATATTAAGAGAAAGTCGTTGCTTATATATAAGGGTTAATTTCACAAATCGCCCTCAACCTTTGAGTTAAAAATCGATTACGTCTTCAACTTTTTTTAAGACACCTCAAAGTCCCTAACTTTTCAAAAATATACATAAATCGTCCATATTTCTACTATTCCACCAAATTTTTATCAAAATGATCATTATACTCCTATAAATATTTTAAACTTTTTTTTTAAAATGTTTAAAAATAATAAAAAACTAAAAAAACTCACCACACTCCATCCCCACCCCACGTCTCCCTTGCCGCCGGCAGTACCGAAATGGTCCATTCCGGCAGACAAAAATGGAGGGTTGAATCCCCCCATTTTGCTACTGGAAATGGCAGCAAAATGGGGGATTCACCCCCCATTTGTGCTGCCGGAATTGGCAACCATTTTGCTGCCATTTCTGGCAGAAATGGGGAGTGAATCAACCCATTTTACTGTCATTTCGTAGTAAAATTGGGGGATTCATCCCCCATTTCTGACTGAAATGGCTGCCAATTCTGGTAGCATTTGTGCTGCTTGAATGGCAGCACAAATGGGGGCGAATCCCCCCCCCCATTTTGCTATCATTTCCGACAGTAAAATAGGGGCGATTCACCCCCCATTTCTACCGAAAATGGCAGCCATTTGGCTGTCATTTCCGGCAGCATTGCCAGCACAAACAGGGGTTAATCCCCCTCCAATTTTGCTGCCATTTTCGGCAGCAAAAAGGGCAGGATTCACCCCCTTTTTTGGCCGTCGGAATGGACCATTCTGACTATCGGCGGCGAGGGGTGGGGTGGGGTGGGGTGGGGTTTTTTTAGTTTTTTATTATTTTATGGGGAGGGGTGGGGTTTTTTTAGTTTTTTATTATTTTTAAACCTTTTAAAAAATTTTAAAATGTTTATGGGGGGTATAATCGTCATTTTGATAAAAATTTGGCGAACAGTAGAAATAGGGACGATTTGTGTCCATTTTTGAAAAGTTAGGGCTGTGGGATGTCTTAAAAAATGTTGGAGACGAAACCGGTTCTTAACCCAAAGGTTAGAGACGATTTTCGAAGTTAACCCTATATATAATAATATAGAAATACTTGTAAAGAAACCTTACTAGTATGCACTACGGGGAAAATAAAAAAAAAAAAAGATATATAAATTCCTTTTTTTTCTCAATATTTTTAAGCCTTACTCAAATATGATTATGAAAAAGATTTGCAGCCTAGAGCCCCTTTCCAAATAGAAACCTATCCCCTCATTAGTGCAAGAACCGGCCGGGTTTGCCATTGAGCACAATTAATGTGCCATAGTTGGATTATGGAGCAAAAGTTTCAGCGAAGATTAATAAACACATTTCCTATGCAGTTTATGTAAAAGATCATTTTTTGAATTTTATGTGCATGTGTTTGAAGTAATATCTTTTTAGCCATTGTTGCAGTGACCCGCACAATATAAATTATCACATGTGCAACATACAAAATGAATTTATAAAATAAATATAATATAGACAATTTATTAGGTTGAAATAATTTTTAATAAAAATTAGAAATTAAAAGAAAAAGGAAAAGGATTTGGAATGTGATTTTTGGGGGGGGGGCATAGGGTGGGACAGATATGATAGGGTAAGTATTGTTCGAATTCAGGACGTCTTGCATGGATACGAGTATATTAATTATTGCGATTTATAATTTGAACCACTAAAGTATGAAAAGTTGAATAGTTATGAATTGATTAAAAAAATAATATTCTCTCCGTGACACAAAGATAATCCCTTGAAAACATAATTAATATTGTTGGAAATGTATAATTTAAGAATATATTTCCGAATATGCTATTTAGTTTATTTAATATTTCGCTCTAAATCTTCTTTATTATTGATTACAATGCATAATAAGTAGGGATATTTTAGAAAACTAAAAAGTTAAATAAAGATATAAAAATATAATTTGGGACGGATAAAAAATGAATAGGAGAATATCTTTTTAGATAGAGGGAGTAATAAATAAAAATGGAATGAATTAATGTAGTATTAATTAAGGGTATTAATGCAAAACTAAGAAATAAAGTAAATACGAAATGGGAAATCAAAAGTTTGTCCATGATCCTCATATATTCTATATATACAATATATATTGGATTTTTTTTAGTATATTAAACCAAAATGGATAATGTTCTATAAGCTATATAGTCTTTATATACCTGGTTTTATTTTTGTTTGTTTCTCATTATTATTGGTTAATTAATTAATGGTAGTCTGCAGACTAGATAAAATAGCATTGTTGGCCAATTCAATTTTAGTGAATGTTTACTTTTTTTTTCTTTATTTTTTCTTTTCTTTTATTGAAACTAGTGGATATTTTCTTCTTGTTTACCAGGAATCTTTAATACTGCATTTATTTAATCAAATAGAATAATAAATGCATTATGATGTGGTCGCTACAAAATTGCGTAGATAAAAATAAAATAGTGTGAAACAATGATTAACCTCATGATACTTAGTTAGAACCAATTATTTATTTATTATAAATCAACAAAAATGAAAACTTGCAAGTGCTCAATTATTATTTACCTACGTAATTTTAGGACTTCTAATTAAGCTCAGTATGAGCTTATTTATTATATTCAGATTTTGTTTAGACCAGCTAAGTTAAATAAGTTTTAATACAAAAAATTTAACAAGGGTTGAAAAATGGCAATGGCAAACAATAAATTTTTAATTTTGGATAAGGAGATATCAATCGCGGGCACCTTAACAGTTGGATTACACTTCCACCACTATTAATTGTTTTTACTTTAGAAAATAAATTGTGGGCACCTTATTATAAATTGATTTGTTGTTTTAAGTGGCTAATTATTTAGAGTCAGTTGTCTTTATATCTGAGTTTTTAATTTAATTTTTTTAATGTAATTTAAGAAAAAATATGTTGTAAGCCTACAAAATTCAAAACAAAAAGCACACGAGGATAGTAAGTTGTTATTATTAATTAATTAAATTTAAAACGAAACACGCAAAGATAATATTAGAAGTTGCTATGAAACTCTTGGTTGGTCAAATCTTTGCCAAAGGGAAATCCAACTTTGCGTGGCCAACCAAAAAATGAAAAAGGAATTTTATTATGATAATTGCTGTCCACGACTAGAGTATATAATTCTAAAATAGTACATTCTTTGTCAGATTTTAAATAGTTTAGACTTGCAACCATTTGTTTAATTGTAACTTTCAAACTTGAAATAGTTTTCATTTTCATACAAATATTATGACTGGGGGTCTTAAAATAGAATCATATTTATCACTGCAGATTAAATATACGATAAGTGATAAAAAAAAGTTTAGTTTTGACTATGATGCAATCCAAATAAATCAAGAAAATATGGACAATATTGAACATATGTTATTGATGCTAATTATAATTCAGAAAAACTGCTGATAAAGAAAAATGTATAAATCAATAGAGTCAAACTTAACTATCAAACACAACTCGTTTGATTAAAGAAATCAAAGATCCCTGAAAATGATGCCACACTATGGAAAAATAAGTTTGATCAAGGAACTAATTAGCAGAGAGTTTCTCGATAATTGGTTCCGTGAGAGATAAAAACGTGAGAACAAAATTTCAATAATGTTCAATTACCTCTTTTGACGGGTGACGAACCACTTAAGACTAGTCAGTTACATAGGTTTTAGGGACGCGGCAACGCGTTGGCCTAGAGATAACAAACTTCTTCAATTTGTTAACTTCTACCTCCATCACATTTATTTTATCCATATTTCTTTTTTTATTTGTCTTATTTAATTTGTCATGTTTATTTATTTGATGTTATTTTTATGTTCATTTACAATTATACCCCCTAATTAAATAGGATATATTCTAAGTTCATTGTATTACATTAAATACACACGTGCTCTTACTTAGGGGTATTTTAGAATGTTAATTTGTAAATTTACTTTCCTAATACTTTTTTTAATCTTTGTGTAAAAAGCAAAGTGGACAAGATGAATAAGATGAGGTAGTATTGAGAATAAAAATAATAATATGCTCCTTTCAAAATAATAATAATAATAATATTATGCTGATACTTCTAAAGAATTAAAAAAAAAAAAAAACAATTTGTTGACCGTCGTTTTCAATTCTAATTTTTTTTTGTAAAAAAGAATATGAAATTTTGACTAAAACTGGCCACGGCGGCTATTAGCAGCGTCCAAAGGCCATTTTTTTTTTTGGGGGAGAAAAAAAGGCTTTTTTTTTTTTTGGGAACCAAAATGTCATCTTTTTTCTTGGGAACTGGCTGGTGCTGTTTTTGTAAATTTTAGATTAGTTTTTTTTCTTTTTTTTTTTTCTCTGTTGTTATAGTTGGAAAATGGTTGACAAATTTCTAAGCCCTGAATGTCATTTTATCATTTACATCATATCGTTTACACATCTCGACGAATCGTTGATCTAATAAACAAAGGAATATAATCTAACCAAGCACCACAAAATAAAAAAGAGAGCGCAAAAGATGCGTTCATATAAACTACCAAAGGCTATTTGTATGATCTTTATCTCTTAACAACCAAGGTGGGTGGATTTTCTATTTAGATTTTTTCTGTTCTCTTTTACTGTTCTTTTTTCGTTCTCAATGTGTTTGATTGTACGTTGTTGGCCCTTTTGTTTTGGATTTATTAGCAAGAAGACCACTGGTATGGGCCTTGACTTTAAATCCATTTCTGACCCCCTTTTGTGTCTTGGGCCCTGAAAAAACACCAAGGTGGGTGGAGTGGCAGCCTAGGATTTGCCCATAACACCCAACCTAATCAGCGAAATGGATGAGTGTTTTCGGCAATTTTATTTTGGAAGTTATTTCGAAGAAATTTTTGTATATAAAAAAAAAATGTGTTCTAAAATACTTGTCTAGAAGGATCAAGAGGTTAACCCATGAGGTTAAGGACCTAATCCCTTACCTATTTTGAATAAAGTTCAAATAAATTATGTTATTTTAAGTGAATTATATCTTGAATATTTAGTCAACTAGACTTTTTTGAATTAATGATATACTTGGGTTAGACGTGATTTTGGTATTTTAATACGTTAGCACCACACATGGTAAAGAAATCAGAGTGTAATGAAAGTCACTCATTGAAGTGAAGACGACTCGATTGCATGCTATGCTTTTAAGAGTTCTCGCCACATTGCTTAGCGAATTTCGAGGACGAAATTCATTTAAGAGGGGTAGATTATAACATCCCGGAAAATTTAATGCCCAATTACGTTGCATGGTTGACAATGACGGAATAATTGCTTCAATTGTGTCTCAAAGTTAAAAGATTATTACTTTATTGATGCTAAAGAAAGAATTCTGTTCGTAATTAATATGAATCAAAGTATAGTAACTTAATTACGCGATACTACAAAGCATAAGGACTTCTAGA
The DNA here is from genome assembly GCA_963692815.1 of Nyctanthes arbor-tristis. Taxonomy (NCBI): domain Eukaryota; kingdom Viridiplantae; phylum Streptophyta; class Magnoliopsida; order Lamiales; family Oleaceae; genus Nyctanthes; species Nyctanthes arbor-tristis. The sequence continues at coordinate 32,336 of CAVNYN010232783.1, forward strand.
GCAATAAACGTGCGAACCTCATTTGGTCAAATCCCCTCCTAAAGTGTATGGTATTACGTAGCGCCATGTGTCACGATTTGGTTAGCGGAACTCAAAAGTTTATTAAAAACAACTAAATATTAACTATTATACAAAGGGTTTAAGGGTCCTCAAACTTTCCGAAACCTCCCAAGCATCCATTTTCTCTCCTAAAACCTCAAAATTCGTCCATGCCTATGCTAAGGTGGAAAATTACCCTTAAAACCTACCAAAACACCATTTTTACACTTGGAAAAGCCTCTTAACCATATATAGTTAGATCATAACTCGAGACATAGCTTTAATTAAGGAATATTAAGGCATTAATGACACTTTTCCACTTGGGATTATTCGAGGAATATTTGAGTTGAGTAATGTGTGCCTTGACTCCCCCTCTTCGAAGCTCATATTTTTCATAACTCTCTATGTTATTCAATATTTGATTGTGTGTAATTGCTTCTCATGCCCGATTGTATTGCTTCGACATTTGATTATTGACGTTGCACTAATACTTTGGATAAACTATTGTTATTATTCTTGGGCATTGCTAGTGACGCTGTTTACCCTGTTGCTTTGTTTTGTGATACTATGACCTTACTATATGGTCTTGGTCATTTTGAATTGTTATTGAATCTTTGTGTATTACGCTTACGGATAGGGGCTAAGCCAGTGGTGGACCAACTTGTGCTTATGATTGGAGTCCTTGTGGTATTATGACATTCTTTAATTCTATCATGAGCCAATACATGTCGTTATTCATTGGGTACTTTATACTCACCCCTCCCCCCCTAACAATCTTGTAGTGTTGAATTTAGAGCCTTATTTCCAGTGTCACAAAGCCATATATCTTTTATGTATTATTATGAAAATAAAGATTGATTTATTGCATTTGTATCGCTAATTAATACTCTATCCGTTTTGAATTGCTTTGTGATATGTAACTATGCTGTGTGGTCTTAGCCAATTTGAATTTTTATGGCCTTGCTGTGTGATCTTTGTCATTTATGTGCGCACCACGGGTAATAGTTTGACTAATAATAGAGTCTATTTGTACATCGAAAGGTTTTGTGCATTTAATGATTTTATGCATCTAATGGCTTTGTGAACCCCGTGATTTTCTCGAAAATGAGTTTTTCTTACATGAAATATGAATCAAGATATTTAGTTATTTACTGAGTATTTTATACTCACTACCCATATTCTATAATCCTGTATGTACTGAATTTAGAGTTTTATAGTCAGATCATACCAGAAGTGAAGAAGATATATGTATGTGATCGATATTTTGGTGTGTGACCAAAGTTTTGTTGTGGATAACTCACAATACACTTAATTATCAGAGTGCATAGTGAAAGCATCGCAATACTTTTGAATGGTATTTGTAAAGTCTTGCTCTCAATTTTGAATCAAGTTATATATATATATATATATATATATTTAAACACTTTCTCTACCGATATTTCGAGATAATAAGGTAAATAAAATTGGGGGCGTGACATTGTTATAATGTTAATAATATGACGATCAATAGTTATGCTAAAAGAGCATTAAATATATGGTGAATGTTATCAAAATCTGAAGTTTCATTTGACTGGCATTATATGAAAATACTATCTCCATCCCGAAAAGATGGTCCATCTTTCTTTTTTCATCTGTCCCAAAATATAGTCTAGTTTTTTTTTAAAAAGTAGTTGAAATATTAGTTCTCTTATATATCCCTATTTAATGCACATAGTTATCATAAAAATAGAATCATTAAAGTGTAATAATTAATAAATAAAAGGGCATAATAGAGAAATGAGGTTAAAATTTACATTTTCGATACGATTAAATAAACTTTTATTAATCTATGTGAAATAAGAAATATAACTATTTTTTTTGAGACGGAGGTAGTATATCATTAGATTTTGTATGTTTAGACGAAACATTTAAAGAATTTAAAGTTCTTGTATACATTGCTAGTTAATATGAGGGAGATACGCGTTGTACTCATTTTCCCTTGACTAAAGTTTTGCCCTAATAAGTTTTCCTAACAAGGTTTTTAACAAAGCAACATCGATTACGTATCCCAATAATAATGTGCTGTTTTTCCTTTACTTGGACTTTTTCCCATTAGGTTTTTTTCTTGTAAGGTTTTAACGAGATATATTCTTTGTAAAATAAATATCTGTGACATAAATGATATTGACCATTAATATAAACTCCTGAAGAGTTGACACTGTCTGAAACAGAATATATTTTAAAATATTGAAGATATTAGAAAAATGAGGATGGCTAAGTATGAGAATCATTGTGGCTGAAATCAGGGGGAACAACTATACTCTTTTTCTTTCGATCAGTTTTTGTTTCACTGGGTTTTTCTGGCAATGTTTTAATGAGCAAGTACTTGGGCACTCTAAAGTTGATCAGAATTAATTGTATTCTTTTTTCTTAGTTTGATAGATATTTCCCACTGAGTTTTTCCCAAATAAAGTTTTGACGATACAATTATTATATAGAATAGTCATTCAAAGGGGAGTGTTATAAATAATTATAATAGTTAGTGAATGACAATTGTATCCCTTAAACCCTAGCCGCCATTATTTTCTTAGCTACCACTCCAAGTTAGTTGACTTATACACTAAGTCTTTCTTGAGCAATACAATTATACGTGTATAAATAGACATTATGTGTTGTGAATGGAAATATTGTCATACCCCTCGATAATTAAATCCATTGGTTAAAGTTTTATTACTAAATGAATTTGTCGGAAGCGTTACAAATTTCTTTTCACAACTTTTGTCCAAACTCGAAGGGCACGATTTGCCAATAACCCTCTTTTATTCCTTAGATGAAGTAGTGTTGTTTGTTGTCTTAATTAGTTTTAAGTGTAGTATTTGTATAAAGAACATGAAACACGATATATAAAAGTCACTTTATATATATATATATTAAAAACCGAGCACAAGATTGGGAAACCCTTACAAGTAAAATTAGGATTCCACATCTTGTGTCAAAACTTTCCACAAAAGCCAAGTTTTATTTAGTTAAAGTGGCTTCCATACACATAATTAAATAAGAAACATTAGCCTATCCCTCATAATCTTGTCATGGTGCACAAGATTGAGGGAGAAGGCACAAAAGATTTCAAACTCATATGAGGTACCTAAATACATAACAAACATAGACTCATCCTCATAATACGCCCAAAGATCAATTTCTATTACATGCATAATCTGGCTTGCATCATGCGACATCCTCCATTCCTCGGCTTTCTTCTCAACAATTCTTCGATGGATCATCTATAAAAGAAGAGTCATATAAAAGGTGGGTATAAAAAGACCCCGTGAGTAATACATCAATTTGGTTTATCAAAGGTTAATAAAAATCATTTCATGCTTCAATCTTAAGAACTTTAATATGCACAAATCCTTTTGATCACATTATAGGGCCCCAAATACTAGAAATTCCTACTACCCATGGCGCCTCGTTGCCTTTCAAATACCAATGTGGTAATGACCACACAATTGATTCATAACAATTTCCGGTTTGCTTTTACCGGATTTCCAAACTTTCAATCCATAACGATTAACATGGATCAAATCAAAGCAAACAATACAAAATAGGTAGAGGGACTCTAGCACTTCTTATGCAAGAAATCATTTTAACAATAATCAAAACACATACCTTTTCTTGAAACTTATGCATGCAAATAAACCAAAGAAATGGATTACTCACCTTGCTTGTTTGAACCTTTGAAATGAAGACTTGATAATCAATGACAAAACACCCTCAAATCCTTGGTAAATCTAAGCAAAGTAACCTTTAAAATGTGGATTCTATATGTATAAGAACTAAGCCTTGTTTGGAGAGACAAAATAGAGCTTTTGAAAGTCTTTTGTGAGTTTCCAAAGCCATGCACCATTTATAGACGAATTTTTATTCTTGTTTCCTAAAGACTTTGAGTTCCACCAATGCAAAGA
>CAVNYN010232787.1:0-26313 GCA_963692815.1 Nyctanthes arbor-tristis
CCCCCCCCCCCCCCCCCCCCCCCCCCCCCGCCCCGCCCATGTGCATTAATACATACTTGCCCGTCCCCTGAAATATTTGACTTTAATTTGGGAGGTCATTAATGATACATGCAAATCTAATAGAGAACAAAATCTGTGCTTTGAATTGTATTCTAGTAGTTATGATGTTTGTGTTCTGAGCTAGATGTCTTGGATTAGAACCAGACATGTCCCTCTCTGAATTTCCCATCTCTCCCTAATTATATCCCCTGTGTAAAAAAAAAAAAAAAAAAAAAAAAAATCAACAGAATCTTGCGAGGCTGAAAATAGACTTATGGCTAACCATATAATTATTATTAAAAAAAAAACTGTGGAAACCAGAATTTAGGTAACAACGGCTCACGCAAACCTTTGAACGCTAAAAATGCACCACCAACCCGAACAAATATTTGGTACTAGTGGTTACTCCATTCCATGGCTAATTAATTAAGAACCAGCATTTAAATTTGAAAGGTCCAATTTATTATTAAATTGAGACAGTACATGTGAATTCTCTATGGGAGTACCAAATATATTTTTTTCCCAAACTCAACCCTCTATAGCTGCAGGCGGCTTAGGAATGGTAATGGGTCAGATTCGGGGTGGGTTAGCTATACCCTGAACCCACCCCACCAGTCTTGAAGTTGCTTGAGACCTGCCCCAAACCCACAAATTCATGGTGCGGGTCAAGGCAGGTTAGGTCATGGGCTGGGGTGGGGCGCCACTATGACTCACGAAAGGACCCATGAACTTTTCTCTTTTTTAATCAATATCACACGTAATACATTATCAATTGATGAGTGCAAAATAAAATATGAATTGAATACATAAGATCTGAAATCTCTATAATTGTAAAAATTGAACAGAACAATGGGGACGCGTAGACTTTGTTTATTGTTTAATTGTTTAGTGTTTCTCCTATTTTTCATAAATCATATAGAGTTAAATTTCTATACATTTTTAGAACAAAATTTATTTTTTTTAAAAAAAGAAAATTCTTAACTCACGGGTCCATGGGGTAGGTCCAAGGAAACCCGGACCTGCCCCAAACCCAAGGTGGGGTAAAAAATGTTGCCTCATACCCCCCATAACTCCGATTAGGTGCGATTGGTCAATCTTATTAGGGGAAAGTCCTCACGGATTCATGAGTGGGTGGGTTAAATTGCCATCCTTAAGGCGGCTGGCTGGATATGGCAAATTAAGAGTATTGTTGTACAAGTTAGTTTAACATTTGTAGAGTAATAATCAATAACAACATTGGACAAGAAACCCTAAAAAATAATATGGAGGAAAAGCACAAAAAAGATAGATTCATGGAAAAGGAAAAGTAGGGGCAAGCTACTTACCTAAATATTATTATATGTATGGTTTTCGAAGTTGATCTTTATTTCACGTGGCAAAAGTAGGTCCCACAATGATAAGTTATGGATCCTTAACTAACCTTTTTCCTTTTTTATTAATTAAATTAAGGTTCTAAAAAAAAATTGTTTTTGTCTAATTTTATGAACAAACAATTTGGGTGCTTTATTCTCGCAGTGGATTTCAAGTCATCTAAAATCAGATGTTATGGTTCAACATTAAACAGTAGTGCCGTGTCTTCTGGCTTTTACAAATTGCAAGTGTATTTTTAGGTGTAATATATAATATTGGTTCTAACATCGAATCTATTTTGGATTGTTAAAACTTTTTTTTGGGGGAAAAAAGGGGAGAGAGATTCTTCTACTGCTTGTAAATACAAGAAAAAAATGAGTTATCATACAAATGTTTCCATTTTCATTTCCTTTTTAAAGCAACGCTCGTCCATGATGAACACAACATCGTTTGCAATGAGGAAATAATAAGAAGAGCGCTGCAAGGAGAGCGTAGATGTGTGTGTGTAGAGTAATAACCTAAACATCATTTGGTAGTGGGAAGAGAGTTAAAAAAAAAGTAACGAGAATATTTGACAAATAGTTGTTCCACTCCTACAATCAGCCACCATTTTATTGGGAGGTGCGTTAATAGTTATGTTCTAGTTTAAAATGTCTAGATGAGGTTTTTAAGGTTCCTCAAGTGGGTTTAACCAAGTCGCATCATAAAAAGTGTAAGGTGTGGTAAAATAACAGAGAAATTAAAATTAAACGATGCGTGGCAGTCCCACCCCCTCCCCAAAAAAAGAAAAAAAAAAGAAAAGAAAAGAGTGTTCTTTTGCTTAACCTTTCTTTATTTGGTAAATTGTACGAAGAAATCAGTTTTAACGCCACCTATTTAGTTCAAGAAAAAAAATAATAATAGAGAAAAAAGCTCCACCTATTCCATTCCTGGTCCCAAATGCAAGTAAAGGAGGATTTGCAAGAAAATTAATTTTCTTTGTCTACTATGTTTATCTTCATATAATTAATCTATAAATATATTACTCTAAATCAAAAGAAGTCTCCCCCCAACAAAAACTTTTCTGTTTTTTTAATAACTTTATTTTGTTTTAGTTATTTTTATTTTGTTATTTTTGAACAGCTTCTACAATCTTTCCCTTTGTCAACTATTTCCTTTTACAATTCACAATTTTAATTTTCAGAGCATTCCTAATGCCATTTAGTGAGTTTTTTTTTCTATCTACCCACCTTTATAATCTCGTTTTGCCTTATGCGGCTTTTGCTGTTTTCTCAATTTTCAGTTTTCCTATATAAGACAAATGTGACTTCTACTTTTGTTCATTTTCCTAATTTTATTCACGTTTATCGCCCTCCCAATTATACAAAATCATATTCCTAATTTTCTCTATGTTTACCAACTTCGCAATATTCTTTTATCGCAAAAGATTTGCAACCTAATATCGTCGTTTTTTCGTGTACCATATTTTTCTGCCTCTCTTCCTTTGGTAGTTGCAAACATGTATATATTTGGTTCTAATCTATATTACTCTAAATTAAAAGAAGTTTTCCGCCCAAAATTTTCCTTTTTTTTTTAACTTTATTTTGTTTTAGTTATTTTTATTTTGTTATTTTTAAACAGCTTCTAAAATCTTTCCATTTTGTCAAAGTTTTCCTTTTACGATTCATAATTTTAATTTTCAGAGTATTCTTGATGTTATTTAATGGTTTTTTTTCTATCTACTCGTCTTTATAATTAATCGCGTTTTACCTTATGTGGCTTTTGCTATTTTCTTAATTTTCAGTTTTCCTATATAAGACGAATGTAACCAAAGCCTTTGCTCATTTTCCCAATTTTATCCATGTTTACTGCCCTCCCAATTTTAGAAAATCGTATTCCCAAATTTCTCCATGTTTATCGAATTCCTAATCTCCAATTATATCAAAAGATTTGCAACATGATACCGTCATTTTTGCATAGACTATATTTTTCCTGTCTCTTTTCTCATGGTAATTACAAACATGTATATATTTGATTCTAATCGAGAAATTTAAAATATTTCTGCCTAGATTCTAACTCATGGTTTTGGTTTACTGAAAATGTTATCTCATTCTCTCTATAATGTAAATTAAAAATGTAACTTTTAACTGTTGATTTATATTATAAACTAGAAGAAAAGAATAGAAAATAGAGAGAAAAGTCGGAGAGAAAACTCGTCAATTGTATGTATTATTCTCAATACGAAGGAGGGCTATTTATAGATTTACAATACCCAAGAAGTCTTGGTAGACAAGTAGAATACTATTAGAGTGGTGACCAAGATACAACAATATTTAGGGTTTCAGGGTTAGTTATTTACACTATAATATTATTTATAATATATCTCCTTGAATGACTATCTATACATTAACTGCATCATTAAAAACCTCAGTTGGGGAAAGACCCAATGTGAGAAAAACCTATCAAACTAGGAAAAAGAGTACAATTAATTCTAATCAACTTTGGATTATCGAATTGCTGCCTCATTAAAACCTTGCCAAAAAAATCTAGTAGGACAAAAACTGTTCAAAGGAAAAAGAGTACAGCTGCTCACCTGATTTCAGCTAATAATGGTTTTCATACTTAGCCATCCACATCTCTCCAATATCTTCAATATTTTGAAATATATTATGCTTCCGGCAGTATCAACTCTTTAGGAGTTTTATACTGAGAGTTAATATCATATATGTCACAGATATTTATTACACAAAGAATATGCCTCGTTAAGACCTTACAAAGAAAAAACTCAGTGGGAAAAAATCCATGTAAAGGAAAAAGAGTACATTATTCTTTAGATACGTCACCGATGTTACCTCGTTAAAAACATTGCTAGGAAAATCTATTGGGACAAAGCCTTAGTTAAGGAAAAAAGAGTACAACGCGTATCACCCTCATATTAACTGGCAACACATACAAGAATTTTAAGTTCTTTATATACTTCATTCAAGCATATCAAATCCTTCTGAGATTTTATCACATTAATGATATATTTTCATATATTGTCAGTCAAATAAAACTTCGAGTTTCAATAACATCCACCACATACTTAATGCTCTTTTAGCATGAGTATCGATCATTATATTATCGACATTGTAACAATCTGCAAGATTGTCTTTTTATCTTGGCTAATATTCAATGTCAATAATTTTGATGAAATTGATTTATCATCCTCACTATTTATTGAGCTCATGAGCATGTGTAGTCAATTATTATTTCTTGTTGATTCAATCTGGTCTCAGTATAGACATAACTTATCAAGGTCTCTTTATTTCAGTAATTTCAGATGCCTGATTCTCTTTAGACACTTTTTAATTAGCTATGTCTGTATATTCTTCTGAAATATATGTCTCAAACGAACCATCACAAGTATCTGTTCCATATTACTTTCATTGACGTTTATATTAGAATCGACCACATCATATTTCAGGCATGCCATTAATATCTTAAATCTTTTTATAAGATTTTTATATCAATCCAAAATAGAGCATTTAACATAGAATATCTATTAGTAACTATACAGTTAGTAATCTGAAATACATATTATTACAAATTTCAAATTTGCATTATACATGCGAGGATTACAATTACGCATTTTATATACTTGTTTCTAACTATTAATTTCTCCTTCTAATGCTGAGGAGATTGTTCAGTGTTCAGTTTAAGAAACAATCAGAAAAACACGATACCATATATCATCTTTTATGGATGAAGCATACAAATAAAGATTTTCAAATCCAATTTATATTTTCAACATTATAATAATATCTATCTTAACTTTTGTAGTGAGGCGACTATACATATCCTACTTATCAACTTTAGATGGAGTTTCTGATTGTAAGTTAAATATAGGGGGTGTAATAATCTTCAGGATTATTGATAACACTTTAAAGACCATCTTTCTTCTGGAAACAACGATAAATATAAATCGATTAAATGATTTCTAAACATTCAAATAATGCAATAATGTATACATCATTCATGTACGGATAGAAATTACTAACCAATAATAACTTAAAAGTATCTTGAATAAAAAATCTAATTAAATTGGATTATCTTTTATGACAACCTACGAATGATCCTATTTTTTTTTCAAAATCATTACTGTTATGGAAAATTGAGAAATTAAGATCACGGAGGATATAAACTGAAAACAGTTTTGAGAAAAAGAATCGTACTGATAGCGTGTTATAAACTAGAAGAAAAGAATAGAAAATAGAGAGAAAAGTTAGAGAGAAAACTCGTCAATTGTATGTATTATTCTTAATACAAACAAGATCTATTTATAGATTTACAATACCCAAGAAGTCTTCATGGACAAGTAAAATACTCTTGGAGTGGTGACCAAGATACAACAGTAATTAGGGTTTCATGGTTAGTCATTCACACTAAAATATTATTTACAACAATATATATATATATATATATTGAGTGATCTTTAAGGTGACCATCTACATCGTTATTTTTGTTTTTTTGGCATTTTGTAAAGTCTATTTAATTTCAATGAAGAAGTTGACTAAATCAATGATGATTTTTAATAGGTGCTGAAAATTTTATTTTAATCGGCAAACACACATGGAGTTAGTTTGGAAAATACTATACATATATCAACTCAACAGAAAATTTATTCAATGCTGGCTCGACCTCATGTTTGAGTATAACGTTAAATAAGATCACAAATAGTATAATTTCATTTTAAGCTTTCATTATAAAGTCTAAGTTAAACTTTTTTGAATAAATAAGTAATAATGATAATTCTTATGCCTCAAATTTCAGCCAAAAGCACGCGGATTTGTAAAATAGTTGAACAAGATGATTTTCTTTTCAACTTTTCTAATAGTCAAAACATTTCATTATTTAATTTTATATATGTTTAATTAGATAATATAGTTTTAATTGTAGATACCATGCATGTCTATGTACATTTACCCGTCACAAAGAAATATTATATATGTAATTTAGAATTTACTATTAAATATTGTTATTGAAATCGTGTTAAGCATTGCATGTATTGCTTTTGTATTTTCGACCAGTGTACAAATGTTGTTTATTTGTATTTTAATTTTACAATGGTTATATTTTACACATTTTTCTATCCGTGCATCGCCCGAGTGCTTTACTTTTGTACTAATTTTATTGCGATTTCTCAAAACAAAAGCTATGTACAAAAGAAAATAATCATTCGATAAGCTTTTTTTTTTTATCCTGTAATACAAAAAGCATATATTGTTGTTTATCGATCTACATAATTTCTTGCTATTGTCTTTTTAATTGAACAACTCTTCTTCTTCCTTAAATTTTGCCGTTGGTTTTCACCGGTATTCTTTTTTGTCGAAGCTGGCTCAAGCGTGCCCAGTGAAAAGCCCAAGTCAATCGCATTTGTATAAAATTATAGGTAAATTGTATCAGAGGTCCTCAGCCTTTGTATCTATTTGCACTTTCATTCTCAACCTTTAAATCTAGATCAGTAAGTTCCCAAAGTTTGAAATATTAGCGCTGTCCATCCAAGTGGAGGGATTTCATCATTCAACATCAGCAATCAATTAAATAGAATATAGTACAAGTAGAATTAAATTTTAAATTCATGTCACATAAGACTATATAGAAAAATAACATATCTGTACTAAATATCGACACATATTTATAATAACAAAATTTTAAATTAATTTCACATTGCTTTTTCTCATTGTGCACGTATATAATTTTTATATTTTTACGAGTTTGAGATTTTATTCTAATTATGATATAATTTTATTTAATTAGTTGCCAAACGTACCCATATATATGAATAATGAAATTCATCTATTTGGATGTATATCGCCAATTTTCCAGCCATGATTTAGATGTATCTGGCCGTGGATCATGCCTAATGGTGGGAATCATGCAGGAATCTATTGAGATTCAAACCCCGCTTCCTTGCTATCTGCCAAGGTTGACTAGTTTCAGTTCTACTTTTCGTATTCGTCATTGCTTACTTCATCTTCTATGGAGTCTCCAGCGTAGAAATCTCATTAGTAGATTCTTCCAACCCCCAAGTTCAGACTTGGAAAATGTCAGGGATTGAACAAATTTCCACTCCTCTTAGTAAGTTACAAGCATGGTTCCTTTAATCTAATCAGTGATTCTTGTTTTTGGAATGTTATACCGTATACGATAGTTAAATTGAGTTCTGTGTCTATTTTACTTTGAAATCTTGAAAGGGGATAGTGAAAATGTGCAGTTGACAAGACGGAATTGGATGTCTCCGGTCACCAAAGTTTGCCGGAGGATCAAGATGAAAACTCTCCGGTCGAGCAAGTATCGCTCACGGTGCCGGTTACCGACGACCCGACTCTACCGGTGGTTACCTTCCGGATGTGGGTGCTGGGGACCGTGGCGTGTACGCTCCTCTCATTCCTCAACCAGTTCTTCTGGTACCGCCGTGAGCCGCTCTCGATCACCGCTATCTCAGCCCAGATAGCGGTGATACCCCTCGGCCACCTCATGGCTTCGGCTATTACTCAAAAAGTGTTTTTCAAGGGAAGTAAATGGGAGTTCAGTTTGAATCCAGGGCCTTTTGACGTTAAGGAGCATGTATTGATCACCATTTTTGCTAATTCCGGAGCTGCAAACCCATATGCGATTCATATTGTTAGTGCAGTGCAGATATTTTATAAACAGAGGTTGAGTTTTCGGGTGGCGCTGGCGGTGGTTCTGACTACTCAGGTTTTAGGCTTTGGGTGGGCAGGGCTGTTCCGGAGGTACTTGGTCGAGCCTGCCGCTATGTGGTGGCCACAAAACCTTGTTCAGGTGTCTTTATTTAGGTACTCTGCTAATTACCTCAATTTACATGAGTTTAATTCATAGCTAGTATTAATAAACATGGTCTAGCCTGATGACGTGGATTAATATATCATTCTGGTTGAGTCTGCTTTTTATGTATTCTGGTTTCTTGAATGACATAATATGTTCAAAAAATCTACATTCGTTTCAGTGAAGTTAAATGAGTAACCACTGTATCAGTTAAACGCCCGCAATACTTAACTGCTTGATTGAAATTGGACGATATTGAGTGGCTCATAAATTGATGCCTATTGCTCACCTAACTTCTTAAGACTAATTAAAGATGGTAACTAATTTGCAACTGTGGTGGCAAATGAAAAGTAAATGTATAAGTAAGGAACAACTTTTTATGGTGTTAGTGGCACGATTAAATAGGAAATACTCTTTTGACAAAGACACGTCCCTGAAGTGTTTTTCCCTCGCTCCTTTTAAACACTGTTGGAGGAACTGGAAGTGTTTCAACCAAGGGATTTATGATTTTGACATAATTCTCATTATATAAGTTTAAATGGTAACAAGTCCAAGATAGGAGCTTTCTGTAGTATCTGATTGTATTATGGGATAAAGGTCAATGCGTAGCAATATGCTGTAGTATTGATTTTCTCAGAATAAAGTTGGGCATTATCACTCAATGTTATTTCAAGTTAATTGTAAACTTAAAGTTGGGCATTATCACTCAATGTTATTTCAAGTTAATTGTAAACTTAATTTTGCACTTTGCATGAAGTATCTTGATGCATAGCACTAGATTATGATAGTTTTTGTTTTACCATCTTGGCATTGTGTTAGGAATTTCCTTGTATGCTCTGAGTCGGCTATTCCTGACTCTTCTCTTGTGAATCACTTATCTATGTCCATACTCAGTTTTACATTCATCAGTTATTGTTGCCTGTCTAGTCTCTATTTAAGGGGGTTTAATGGTGCATCCGGTCTCCTTGTTTTATATGGCTAAAAGGATAGCTTTCTTTCTCTCTTTGTTCCCATTCAGATGAGCTCACTTGTACCTGTTATGTGAAAAGATTATTCCTCGTCTGATCGTCATGTGGATGTTAGGCTAGGATATGTCACGCTCTTCCGATCTCTTTGGTGCCAAACATGATTGACCATGTTAAAATTGGATATACCGAAGAAATATTTTTTGCAGGTGTAATTCTTGGTCAATTTATTTATTTTCAACAAAAACCCAATTTCACATCAAATATTGGACGCTAATATTTTATTTTATTTATTTATTATTAATTTTTTTTTTGTGGACATATTGATTACACAGCTCAGGAAACTATTATGTTGATTGTGACGGTAAAACCTGGACACTTTATTTGTGTTCGTTAAAATTCAAATTGACGATGGATTGTACTACTCCCTCTTAACAATTTATCTTGTGCACATTGTATGTATTATTGGTCTGCAGAACACTGTTTTCAGCTGAAATTCAGCATGATTCTTGTGCTAACACTTCATGTTCTATATGCTTGTTAGTCAGGATGAATAGAACTTGCATTTTATTGGTTTATTTTTAATTTCACCAAACAGTGAGCTAGATACATTTCACCTCCCTACACCATTCTAGATTTTACTATTCTAATTCTTGGGTAATTTTCAAGCTTTATTCAAATTATTTTTGAGGTTACAGGGCGGTTATATACATATATATTATCTGAACTTTCATCGTATTGAAATTGTTGCTCTTGTCAAGTATTCCTTTAAGTTCTTCACTATCTAAATTTCAAAATGCCAGGGCACTTCACGAGAAAGAAGAGAGAGTCAAGGGTAGACTTACAAGAAATCAGTTCTTCCTCATTGCCTTCCTTTGCAGCTTTTGTTACTATGTCTTTCCCGGCTATCTTTTTCCAATGCTAACTTCCCTTTCCTGGCTTTGTTGGATATTTCCATCTTCTGTCTTAGCACAACAACTTGGTTCTGGCCTTCATGGTCTTGGAATTGGTGCTATTGGCCTTGATTGGTCCAGTATATCCTCATATCTCGGGAGCCCATTAGCCAGTCCATGGTTTGCTACTGCTAACATTGCTGCTGGATATGTTCTCATGATGTACATTATTACCCCTATTACGTACTGGCTCAATGTCTACAAAGCAAAGACCTTTCCTATATTTTCAGATGACCTCTTTACGTCAAATGGGCAAAAGTACAACATCTCTGCTGTTGTAGATTCGAACTTCCACATAGACATGGATGCATATGATCGTGAAGGACGTCTCTATCTCAGCACCTTCTTTTCCATGACCTATGCTTTTAGTTTTGCGTGTCTGACTGCCACAGTTGTCCATGTTTTCCTCTTTCATGGCAAGTAAGTTGAACAATATTCTATCCCTATGTCAATGATAATACCATATAACATATTCTATCCCTAAGTTTTAATCTGCAAGATGCCTTTTCAGAATTTGTCACATTTTCTGGTTATGATTTTGGGAATTAGCATGTCCTTTTATGTTGTTAAACTCTGGGCAATTTGTCACAAATTTTGAAACTGACAGAAAGCAGCATTAAAGCTAGATTTCTTATATCCATTAATATCACCTCCCCATATCATGATTTAATTATCCATCCAGACTCTTATCAGTCTAGTTTCTACTGGCCTGCTCCTGAAGTTGGAGGAGTGATCATGTATTTTCTCTTTCTTCATATCAGTTGTGAAATGATTTTCCCTAACTTCTCCATCAACAGTCCTTAGGATTCTAGACAATGATTATAACGGGCCTCATTGCACCCTCTTGTTTACGTGTTTAAATGACCAAAGTAGGTTGGTCTTTCCATGTTTTTCCTTCTTGTTTACTTCACGTCTTTTTTATGCAGTTTTTGCTACTTTCTTGTAGGTTGTATGTTGAGTCGTTAATTACTCTAAAATTTAGGTGACAAGATTATCGTCTATCGGAACGTTATTTTATGGACCCCTACAGACCATAACAATTTTAGACTAACAATTTTTTCCCAACACATTTGGATATATTACTTGTTTCTTACTATGAAACTGAATAATTTAATTTTTTCTGATCAATCCTCAGTTTACTACCAAAATAAGTAAATTACATACGTCAAACATCAAATGATAAAAATATATTTTATTTTCAAACTTGCTTACAAGTAAACTTTATAAGCTTAGGCCAATAAGCTCTTTACTTTTGTGATGTAGTGATATATGGCAGCTGAGCAAGTCGGCCTTCAGCGAAAAGAAGATGGACGTGCACACAAAGCTTATGCAGAAATACAAGCAAGTCCCTGAATGGTGGTTTACATGCATTCTCTTGATAAACATGGTAGTTACCTTACTTATCTGTCAAACATACACTGATCAACTTCAGTTACCATGGTGGGGTTTCTTGTTGGCATGTGGGCTTGCCTTCTTTTTCACCCTTCCAGTTGGAGTCATCACTGCCACAACTAATCAAGTGAGTTTCTTGAGAGTGGATGATGCGTGTGTTCAAACAACATTTTTGATGATTAAATTAGTATTCACATAATTTATTACCATTGATTTCTGTGGTAGGATTTGTTCAAAATATCGGTTTTACTGGATTTAATCCCACACAGCATATTTTTTGTCTAAACATGATGTATGGAAACATCCCAGGGCAACTAGAATTCATGAAAATTCTTTATTATTATGTTTTTCTAGCCTATCATTGAATCTGCATGCAATTTTTTCTAGCCTATCATTGTATGTGCATGCAATTTTGCTTACTAGTTTTAAACCTATGTAGACTTCGCTGCTTTATGAAGTCCAAAATTTTGCAAAGTTCTTACTCTTTACTTTCTTTGTTCATCAGACACCAGGTCTGAATGTGATAACAGAGTACGTCATAGGATACCTGTACCCAGGATACCCGGTCGCCAACATGTGCTTTAAGGTGTATGGCTATATCAGTATGAAACAGGGGCTTATGTTTCTCCAAGACTTTAAACTTGGACACTACATGAAAATACCCCCTAGAGCAATGTTCATGGCACAGGTTAGTTTTCTGTTTCCTTCCCAAACACTAAAGATGCAACTTTTGGCGTTAGGAACCTGTTAGTCACTCATAATGTATTCTCATGCCAATTGTCGAACTTTATTTTATTCCAAAAGGGTAACTGATATTTATTTATATTTATTTTTTTTTGAAAGGAGATATTTACTTTTTGTTTCAATTTAGTGACTGACATAAAATCCCTTAGCTTTTCTACAGCATATGTAATGGTTTTCTAACATGGCATCAACATGGAACTTCTTTACAAATTGCATTACTATTTTTTACTCCATTCTTTCCTGTCATCATATAGATCTTTGCTTTTCTTTGTCTAGGTAGTTGGCACTTTACTATCAGTGTTCGTACATTTGGGAACATCTTGGTGGCTAATGTACAGTGTCCCAAATATTTGCGATAGAAATGTGCTTCCTCCTAGCAGTCCTTGGACTTGTCCTGGAGACCATGTATTCTATGATGCCTCAGTGATATGGGGATTGATTGGACCCCAGAGGATGTTCGGGAATCTTGGTTACTACTCAGCTATTAATTGGTCATTCTTAGTAGGGGCCATAGCTCCTGTCCTTGTTTGGCTTGCGACTAAGGTTTTCCCGAGTCACGTTGGATTCAACACGTCACGGTGCCTGTGCTATTGGTATCCATAATTAATATGCCCCCAGCTACTGCTGTAAACTTCAACAGCTGGATTATTATTGCTTTCATCTCTGGCTTTGTTGCTTATAGATACTACCGCAACTGGTGGAGTCGACACAATTATCTCCTATCAGGAGCGCTTGATGCTGGATTAGCATTCATGGGAGTATTGTTGTACTTGTGCCTAGATATGGAACACATTAGTCTTGAATGGTGGGGAAGCTCTGCAGATGGATGCTCCCTGGCTTCTTGCCCAACTGCTAAAGGGATTGTAGTGAAAGGATGCCCCGTTTTTTAAATTATCTCGTGTTAAAAATATATATAGAACTCCTTTTTCTTTGTGATTTTTAACTTGTAAATTTTAAGATTTTCAAACTCATGTTTTGACATTGTGTGTGTAAATCTTGTACAATTGTCCGTAACTGTATAAATAAATAGTTTCTGCCTCTTTGTAATTGATGGACAAGTTTGTCATTCTAATTCCAGTTTCTTAGCTTTACAAACGAGGTAAACCAAGTAATTTCTATTGCTTGATTTCCACATTGCTAGCAAGAGAACACGAGCATCAACTTTTACTAAGACTAGAACACCACTTTGGTTCCCAAATAAATTGATTCTAGTTTACTTCCGAGCATCACAAACTTAATTGAGATTCTCCTTTGGGGCCAACAGTATTTTTTTTTACTGAAGTACACGGGGATTCTTGGACAACAATAAATATAAGCAGCAGTGGAAATTAATTGAGTACAGTGAAAATGAACTGTTCTGTACAATTCTATACAAAAGAAAGTATACATTTGTTCTACCCAAAGAATCATCTCGACGAGCCTGATAAAAATGGTAAGCTAAAGAACAAAACCTACTCATACTGTAATTGGTTCTACGACTTTGATATATATACACAGATGTGAAGATAATGCTCGGGGTTCATTAAGTTATTCACCACCCAGCTGAATGGAATCTCCATTTTTGGTTCAATTCCCTGAATACGCACGAGCTTGATCTCAGAAGTTTCCGATGAAGACCTGGCATGTTCGGTTAAGGTTTCTCCAGCTTCTTTGTGACTTTCCAAGCTGCTTACTTCTTCTGATAGTTGTCCATCCTCTCCCTCTATTTTTGAGCCATTATCCACACACAAACATTTGTCAGCAAATAGCTCCGGCAGTAGGGCTTTTAATGCATCGTACAAAGTGAAGCATTTCCCTGCATTTTTTCCAACATGAAACTATAAACAGCTTAGGAAGACGATGACAACAGCAATAAGAGACAAAAAGCAGACTAATGATTGGGGAATAAAATAGATGTTCAGCACAGAAACATCATATAAGGTGTTTAAGTCTGTAGCTGGGAAAGAAAATAATTGGCATAATTGGAACCCCCTTCACAGGAGAGGATTGCGGATGCAAAAACAACTTTGGTCTATAGAAGATAAATGAACAATCAACTCTTTCCAATTTTAAGAGGCAGTCTTTTGCCAGAAATATATAATTGTGATAGTTTGGAAGGAATTATGCCTTTCTGAAATAAGAAGTTTTAAACTACTACGTAGTCATAAAAATTTAACCGATCTAGCTCCCATAAACTAGTCATGACTCAAACTTCTGATAACAGGCTCATCATTTTTTGCCTACTCAAACTTCAATCTTTAACACTTGACCTGCTCTAACAATATTACACCAGATTAAGAACTTAGATGACAGTCCAAAACATGTTTGAATGTAATAGCAAACCATGTTACCTTCTCCGTGAATCTCTACCGGCTGATTTATGTATGATATTTTGTCCCAGCTATCAACAGTGGGTGCATCTTCTAAATCGTCGACATCTTCAATGAAACTCCTTATGTACAACCTAACAGGAATTCGACCTGATGATGACAAAAAACCTTAGAAATGTGTAGCTTAAAGAGAAAATAATGATGAACTCCACATGATAGGTATCCAGCATTCATCTAGTTCATCATCATACTAAAATTTGCACTAAGCTTTCTTTTTCTGTCAAAAAAACTGTGTGTGTTTAATATATATATATATATATATATAATATATATATATATATATATATGGTTACTACTTACAACTAAGCTCCATGCATCAATTCCAGACTTCTGATACGTTTTAGCTAGAACAGCATGAGTGTGCTAATTAAAGGTAAGTGTTAATTGATATTTGATTTCCCAGATATTGTAACTCCAGTAAATTATCAAATCAGAAAATATTCATTTAAGAATAGATAAGTAGTGGTAAAGCGAATATATAACAACATTTTTGAAACATGAGACATGAGACATATACACCCTGAATAATGAATGAAATAATAATATGCGCCAACGATCAAAACAAAACAGATCGGGGATATAAATTAAAGAATTACTTAGATGTCTGGGTATGCCTGGCAAAGGCCTAAGACTAAAGAGGCCATCTTCTATAAGAGTGTGATGATGTAAATAAAAACGGATAAGGAGAGAGAAGGGTAGACCAACAACTTTATGGTAAGGTTTAACCGGTTCGGATTTTAACCGGATCAAATGAAAGGTTGTAGTACAAAGCTATTTATGTAGTCCATAAAGTTTCTTGGAAAATTAGACTTGATTCCTTCCCCCCCCCCTTCTCATTTTTGTAAGCATGTAAATCATTGTGACCTATCCAATGAATCGGAATTATTGTCCGATAATCAAGACAAACCACACATACCATTCATGCATGATAAGATTACAAGATAAAGCATATGTTTGGGCCATGAGCGAGCGAACAAATGGTACATCTCTACCATTAAAGCACATGTGCGTAATTAACTTGCTTCCTCGTGTATTTGACAAGTGCTTCCTGTGATACTAGCCCCAGAATCGCAAGTTGCAATGTGACATAAACTGCATTGTGCATACCCCAGCTACCCGGCAGGAATTCATTTTGCAATGTTCAAAGCAACAAAGGAAGGACTAATGCATACTTCATAACATAAAAATGTCTCACCTGATCTGGAGGAGGGGGCACTAGTATCTGCATCACTAGTGATTTGCCGAGATTTTGAAGTGGAGTTCAATTTCAAGGAAAAATCATCTCCAATGATACCAAGTTTAAGCTTAGATGAAACCCGAAGGTAAACTTCCAAGTTTCCTAATACATAATGTCCTTTAAGAGTTAAAAAATGCTTTAAAAAATCTGAGGTAATTGCAATTATCAAAAGATAAACAAATGATGATGGGGGAAAATAGAAAAACAAAAAGATAACCAAATGATAAATTTGCATGTAAACCACCAGATGCTTCCCTGATAAGATAAATGCAATAATTCTGAAGCTATATTTGCATGTAATCCTAAGTAGTAATCCTCTCAGAGCTATCCGTACACTATAGGAATTAGCATTCATCAACTGCCTTTTTCAAGAGTTTGTGCAGCAAGTCATTTGATGTTGTATTCTTCCTGAACCAATCGAGTTGATCCTAAAGCATTTGAAATATATAAATTTACTTGAGGGATTATTTGTTTTGGGAAATGCATTACAATAACGAATTTAATCTTAAGAAACATGGTGTTCACAGAAAGAAGCAGACAGTTGCAAGGATGTGGTGCACTGATGCTCCACATCGCTCCTGAGTCCTGACTAGTGCTTAACACCCAAAACACCACCAATAGACAGGCAAAAAAAAAATACTAATAATAATCAAAGCACCAGATAGGTCCTAAGAAATAACGTGGTTGGTTCTCCATATTCCATAATCCACATTTGAATGGTATATAAGCTGAAGTTTGACTCTACCAGTTCTAACTTCTAAGATAATTTTGAACATGCAGTAAATTCTGATCAACAGGTAAATAAAACTAACATGGACAGAAGTACAACCCTTCTCATCAGGACATCCCTAATCCACATCCTTGGTCTTTGAAAGATTATAATACACTCAACATAAATCAGAAGTATTTCTACATCTCAAGTCCAGAACCGCACATCCAAAGCTTCATTAGTTCTTAAGCATATCCTACTGCCAAAGGTGGAAAGTTTCCAATGGTATTCTATCACTGCAATATAGTAGGATCACTCTTTGTACATCTCAAGTGCATAAGTGCACTTTCTAAGACTTAAAGTTGTTGAACCATATCTTATGGTGAAAGCTGGAAGTTTTAATGCTGAGTGTAGTCAAGCAGTAAGTTTACTACTTTTTCAAAATGTGAATCAAACCACAATAGGTCTTTGTTTTCTTCTAATCACAAAAAGTAACCTACAAACTTTATTGATCAAAATATACATATGCAAGGAACTATACTATATCAAGTGGAAAAGTAGCTTATTGAAGGGGAAAGGAAAAAGGAACGGAAGAATAGAGAAAAAATAAAAAAATAAAAAATAAAGAGGAGTCAGAGAAAGAGAAGAAGAAAACAAAGATAGGTTAGAGGTATCCTGGGAATAAATAATTTATCCTTCAAGTTAGATCCATACCATTTAAGATAGAGTGCCAAAGATCCGCCTGGTCAGATTGAGACATGTTCATAATATTTTTGCAGTTCCCAGTAATTATATGTGCGGCCTGGAGAAAAGTTTAATCAACTAAATAAATCAGAATAGCAGAAAACATATCAGTTCTACATTTTACCATTCCCCTATCCACTTGAAAGGCTAAATAAATCAGACACTGGCTAATGAAAAAAGGAAAAGAAGAAATTATCAAGATCACTTTCAACAGAAAACGGAGAATATATACTTTATAACCCCCAACCAATAGGAATGGAGGCAAAGGTCACAAATATGTACCCTGTTTGAGATTTTGAGTTTGGCTGAACCTTTTTATCCCAGGAGAAGGAAGATGCAGGCAACAAAATGTTTAAATCTTACATTTTGCTTATGCATCCTAATTTTAATGTCATACTTGGAATACAGATTTCTAGCTAGACCTTTTTCCCCCTTCCCTTATCTCTTTCATGTGCTTGTGTGGGGAGAACGATCTAGCACCTTTTTGATTCAATGATTTTCCATTTTCCACTTTTTACCTTTATTAAGTTGGTGACAAGTAATGAGCGTATCTTTACCATATTTGGACTTATCCTTGTTTCCATGTTTCCATTAGTTAATCTGTTGATGATTATTCTTTGATTATTTTGTTTTTAGCAAGTAGGAAAAATAGCATGAGAAGTTACAATTGAACTTGAAAGAGGAAAAAAGGACAGCAACGATGCCAAATGAAGACAAAAGAGGGGGAGGGGGAGCAAGAGCAAAAACGAGATCAAGAAAGAGGAAAGCTTAATTGCCCATCTTTGCCCTGAGTACACAAAAATGGAAGATTCTATCCAACAACCTGCATTTAAAAAACCATGGCATTAAATTGTAGACCTAGCTACAGTGCAGTTGCATAGACTTAATGTCTCATGATTTCAGTGCTTCAGGTTAAAAAGAGAAGGTAGAAGATTGGCTGTAAAACAGTGAACAGCCACCATGTAAAGGCAATTGAAATCAAAGATACATAGAAGGAAAAGGACAAATGATGGAAAAAAAAAATAAAGAAGCAAATTAGCTAGTCATAATAAAAGGAGGCAATTAAGAAATACAAGATGGAGGGCGGTGCAAACAAAAACAGGAAGAGGTGGAACCTTGGCACGTGAAGCAAAACAAAAGTAAAGGGTTGCATAAGGTGCCCGCGAAAAGGATCAACCATGTCTTTAAATTCCACCGTTTTCTATAATTGTACTGAAACCAAGGTTGATGAAACCATGCCTAATAACATAATTCTCTTTTCTTGTACTAATTTCATTTAGATGTGCTTATTGGTATCTAGTTTTGATAATTAAATCAAATTTTCTTCATCATAGATATCATGTACCGTTCAATGTCAAAAATCTGTCAATCTAGTCGGTACTCTAATAATCAATCCATTTCCTTCTGATGCTTTGGTTTTACCTTTCCTCACGTGAGATTTGATTAGTAGAATTAAGGCAATCTTTAAACGAAACAATGATGGAAGATATCTAACTTGAGTACTGGTAGCTTCTAAAACCTCAATGGTTCAATAATTTGGGACCCAGTTTTAATTTGCTAGTGTTAATTTATCCTACTCTTGAGTTCAACTATTTCAAACAAAATTAATATTTGTTAACTTATTTTGGAATAACTTACTTGGATAAAATTAAAATTCTAAATTTAAGCAGTCCCTGTAGGTTTGAGCTCAGTACACCCATACAGTGACACATGATTGGACTGGTAGCTTTGGGATAAAAGTTGACAACTGACCATGCTTTGGCAGTGATGGACAATAGATCACTGGGCCTTTCCTCATCTGAGACTATTGCTTCTTGTAGCTATCTTGTTGAGCAGAGAAACGGGCGCATAGTAAAGCTTTAGAATTTTAATTACTTTAAAATTAAAAGCATTAGAAGAAGGAAATACTTTTACATGCATAAACAAGTCATTTTTCAATTTCAGACAAACAATTTATTATAATGGAAGTTGATATAATTCTCCAAGATGGTTCAAGTTTTTCAAAAATTCGAACTTCAAAATTGGTATCAAGCAAAGTTTTTGCCCTTGGCTAATGACCACCTAGTGTCGTGCATCCTTGCAGAGACAAATGGAGGATTACAAAATTACCAAACTTAACTAGAAGAGGATGAGGGTAGAGTAGTTTGAGGATGTTGCTAGAAAAAGTTTGCATCTATTGATTGCTACCAGTGTTGGTTGCTTTAGGTCCCTAACACTTGGTTGGAGATTTATGTTTTGAGTCCAAACTATGTTCAAATAATCAGAACATAATGGAAAAAATTGAGAAACTATCAATTACGGCTGAGCAAGTTTTATTTTATATGATAGAAGACTAGAAGTACAGGGTCTTCATCAACAAGCCTCACATCAATGAAAACAGTGAAGCAACACAAACTTCTCTAAACAGATAAACATTACAAAACAAATCCAAAATATGTATACCTAACCTCTTTCAATCCATTGATAAAGCTCCATTTGACACTGTCTTCACTTTCACAAGGAGTCAAAATATTTTCTGGATATCCTCTGAAATGTATCTGGACAAATACTTAAAGCAGACTAATTGTTGAAAGTAAATCAATATAAAAATATCTGACCTGAATAAAATATATTTTAACTATCAATCACATTGTGTAATTTCATCACAGGCTGTTAATCTACATCGGTGTTAGGTAACCACAAAATTTATTTTTAAATATAAATTAACGCTGAGATACATGCTACTCTAATTGCTATACATCTGTTAGATGCTATGTACGATATCCAAATCATCTAAATATAGCTTTTCTTTTTATTCTTAAAGAGAATGAGTAGAATCTATTTGATTATTGCAACTAGAAAATTTTAGCTCTAATATTATATTGACTGAGGATACTTCATGTTTTTGTGATTTCTCCATTCAGGAAAAACACACTTAAGAAACTATCAATTAGGGTTGAACAAGTTTCATACGATACTTCTTCAAGAAACTAGATTCTTAGCAACTCATTTCCTAGTCCAATGACGCATTCTCATTTTACTAACTTAATCTTTGTAGATGATATGCCAAAAATTCTAATTAATGCTTTAGGAATGAAAAATCACAGAGTAATTGAAAATTTATCTTCATACCGTTAGATTCCAAGGCCTCTCTGCCTCTGCACAAAGAAGGTCAAACATTACTCCAGTAGGTATATACCTGGAAGAAAGTGAATGATATCCACAGGAATATCAGAAAAAATTCTTATTGCGATGAGAGAGTATACAAGCCATAGTAATAATGTTTCTTAAGAAAAAAGGGGGAAAAAGTTTACAAGTATTGTTTTGAATAGATTTTATTCCTAAGATCTGAACAGAACATGAAAAAAGGAGTAAGTTATTTATCACTAATAGTGATGACCACTAAGTTAAGTGGCATTAAATGATATGTTCAATTAATAATTTTCACAACTTAACCTGTCATTGGACATATTATATATGACATATAACAAGCCAAATAGACCGGTTATCATCACGATTGATGATAAGTAACATTATTCATGCTAAAAAGATGAGAATCTCAAGAAGCCCATAGATCATATAGGAAATGAAAAGCATGGGAAGATCAATAAACGGATATTCTCTTTCAAAAGAGTGATGCTCATTACCAATACCACTAGTGATGCATAAAATGATGTCTTCTTAGATGATTTACATGTCCCTACATCTAATTATGCTTATCATTTATTGACAATAAATTGCCATATGGGCTGGTGATGAATAGCATTATTACTCTTTCCTTTCAGAACGGAAATTAGAATCTCAAGACAGCTTTTTTTTACTTTCATAAGCCAAAAGGAAGATAACAAACCTAGATTCCAATGACATCTTTCCTTCTGATAAATTGCATGTTTCAAAAAATTTTCATATTTTCTCATTCATCCAGTAGAATCTATTGCATGCTTTAAAAGAAAACGGATAATGCCAGGCTACATTATGCCTTCTATGTCCCATTACTAAAAACCAAGCTCATCTCCTTGTACCATTCTTCAGACAATGTGCTATAAGTCATTCATTCTGACATTAAAGTCCAGATCACACACACATGGTCAAGTAAAGTCATTATTTCTACTACCAATAAGGAAAATGACAATAAACCGGCCCGTCATTCATTTAAGGGATGCCACAATACTACATACCATTTAAGAGGTAGCCCTTTGTACTCAAACCAAACAGTGTCAACGCCTGGAGGAAGCGAATTTCTGAAAAACGGCCTTATCTGTGGCACTAACAGAGGCAAGTACCCTAAACGAGGTGCCAAGATCTAAAACAAGAAAAACTCAACCAATTAAAAATAATCACATAAAAGTAGAAGTCACAAGTAACCCTCGAACTGTAACCAAAACTTTCTACTCAACCAGTTAAAAAATTCATTAATATTCGACTATTATTACCACAGCAGGATGTGGATGAGGAAGAGTAGTGACTTCGGAATCATGGAGATGAATCTGAAGAGGTATAGCGCCTTCCCATACAAATTTTTGTGCCTCTGTTCCTCCTCCTTTAGAATCCATCGCCGTCACTTCACAATTACCGATTCCAGATTCAAAGATATGGAATAGGCAATTGAGAAAACACAAAGATTTCTAAGTTACTGCAGATCACAAGTAAATGAACAAATTCTCACGTTCGTAAATATACGATGTTGATCAGCAGGATTCACTTCCACGTTTTCCCGACTAGATACAGGACAATTTCCTTTTACAAGACTCGGGTCTAATAGAAGAAGAATACAATCATTCGACTAGCGCTTTAGCAGTAAGTCGGGTTTTGGACTTCGGGGGCAGCCTCAATTCCTTCAAATTTCTAATAACGCGGGTTTGCGGGGGCAATTTATAAGAAGAGAAAAAGGTCGTCGCATTTCAGAAGCCAAACAGCCTCATTTGCAGTTTGCTAGAAATAGGCAACAATGAGATTACTGTTTTAGTAAGTGATACGGAAAACGTACATTGATTCACAAGAAGCTCAACAAACTCTTGAAATAGCAGAGGCTAATTTGAAAAAAGCTGAAGGAAAGAGACAAATAATTGAGTCAAATCTAGCTCTCCGACGAGCTAGGATAAGAGTAGAGGCTGTCAATGCTATTTCGTAACTAGTTGGCGCGTTCGAATAATCAAAAGTAGTTTTGTTTCTAACGCTATTTTGATAGGATTTTGTCGAGTGGATCCAATCACCACAGTGACATCATTATACTTTAATTAATATATGGATTCAGGAATGAATAGGTTGATAGGCTGATTTGATTCATAATAATAGTGTAATATGTGATTTGATTTGATCATTGAAATATGAAATTCACTTTTATATCTTTAGAATTGAAACTTGACTCTAATGACCAACAATCACCACAATATAAAAAAATGTAAAGATATTTTTTTAATACAAAAATGTAAAGATATATTAATATTTGTTGATGTTATTTCATGTATTCGTATTTTATTCTTCCCTAAATAAGAGCTCGTTTTGTATTATCATTTAGGAAGATTGAAAAGAGTACATCAAATAGACAAAGTTATTGAGAGTTTCTAAGTCCGATAATTGTAATTGTGATTAATTGGATTCTTATCATTCTTAAAATTTGTAATAGTGCTAAAGTTTAGGGATTTTCTTTTCGTGAAAGGAAATGCATTCATTTATAATAAGTTATGAAGAATTGCCTCACTCAAGAAGAGAGGGCAACAGTCCAACCAAATATAAGTAAAACCAAAGGAAAGTAACAGATAGCTATGGTGTGGGCAACCATCTTCGCTTCACGCGGAACATAATTACCAACGCCACAAGCCATCTTAGCTAAAATCGAGTTTATCTCGCGGAGGATAGACTCCTAAGGATGGAACTACGCAACTGATTTAATAGATGGATTACATTAGTGCAATCAATCTCAATGGCGTCGCCATTGGCCTTGTTGCGCAAAAAGTAGTCCTTCCAACAAGTGTTGGCACTCGGCTAGTTCGACTGAGGGTTTCCTTTTCATTCTTTTTGCTAAGCATCCCACCAAATTTCTAGTCTCGATGGTAATATGATAATCGAGTTCTGCAGTGATAAAAGGATATCGAAGGAGGAGCATCGCAACACGATGGGGGGAGGTCTTTGAATGGGTTCCTTGTTTTGCTCGTATCATTGGCATGGGATCGTTAAAGTTCCATAGGCTTTTGTGGGGCCTGTTTGTAATCTTAAGGCTCGGAGATATCGCCTTATTACCTATAAATACTGAAGATCATCACCGACATTGCCGGCAAATTCTAGACTTTTGGAGACAAATTGCACCGCCATTCTTGAACAATCTAGAGCAGCAACTTGCAAATAAAAAATGAAAGAAGGGAAGCCGACATTGGAGAAAAATTCTGGAAATTTGAGAGGCAATATCACTGTCAATTTTTGGAATAATCTAGGGGAATGGAGGCATGGATTCCACCGACATTGTTTACCTATAAATACCCACTAACCCTTTTGCATTTGAGTGGCAAGAAAGAGAGTGAATTGAGGTAGCAATTAAGTAAGAGACTTGAGAGTGTGAGTGGAGTACCCGTGAGGTTAGTGCAAAGGAGAGAAAATAATCAAAAACTTAAGTGCAAATAGGGAGGTGTGTGAGTGGCATCCACTAGAATAGAAAGAAGCAAGCAATTTTGTTTGTATCTTGTCCAAAGTTTGTGTGAATTATTCTTGATATAAAGTCCTGCTCTCTCTCTAAATCTACAAGTGGCATCAGAGCTTTGTCGAGCGAGGGCCTAGTGATCTCCAAGAGTACGACAATTAAGGGGAGATTATTGGGCGTTGAAGGCTCGTGCACAATTTGAAGTTGTGAAGCTTAAAGATTGCTTGGTTACGAGGAGGTATCCAAGTCACAATGGCGGACCTACAAGCAGTAGGTGGAACGAAGAAGCTCAATAATCAAAATTATACCACATAGAAGACTTGTATGGAGTCCTATCTCCAAGGTCAAGACTTCTGGGAAATTGTCGGCGGAGAAGAGATGACATTGCCAGACGATGCCAGTGCTCTAAGGAAATGGAAAATTAAGGCGGGAAAGGCGTTATATGCACTCAAGACAACAATCGAAGAAGAGCTGTTGGAGTATATACGGGACGCAAGCACTCCGAAGCAGACATGGGACACCTTAGCAGCGTTTTCTCCAAAAAGAATGAGTTCAAGCTGCAGCTTCTCGAAAACGAGTTACTGTTAGTGAACAAGGGGAGATGACGGTACGTGAGTACTTCAACAAGGTAAAATCTCTCTGTCGCGGAATCTCTAAACTAGATTCAGACATTAAAGTCTCTGAGTCTAAAATGAGGAGAATAATTATACATGGATTGAGACCTGAGTTTAGGGGCATTATTGCCACAATACAAGGTTGGTCAGAGCAGCCTTCTCTGATCAATCTTGAAAATTCGTTGGCCGACCAAGAAGAGTTGACCAAGCAAATGGTAGAGGCCTCATTAAAGAAAGAAGAAAAGGCTTTATTAAGCTATAAAAAGAAAGGGCAACCACGTCAACAAGATAAGAGAGAAAAGAAGGGAGGAGAAGAAAGGGATTTTGAGACAAAGGGAGTAGCACAAGATCGCGACAATAGAGGCTAACTGTCTAAGGCATACAAGAAGGGCCTGTGTTATGTCTGTGGTAAACGAGGCCACTATGCCAAAGAATGCCGGTTCAGGAAAAAGGTAGCAGAAGGGAATATAGCAACCTCCAATGAGCGAGATAAATACAACAGTGAAGAAGAGTTGGATGTTGAGGCATCCACTGCAATAGTTGAGAAGGCTCAAGAAGAGGAAACTAAGTTAAGCCAAGAAGAAGAGACAGCATTGGTGGCAGTTATCCCTAGATGAATAAATTATGAGAAAGATTGGATAGTCGACTCAGGCTGTTCCAATCATATGACAAGAGATAAAGAGAAGTTGCAGAACACGACAAAATATAAAAGAGGCCCGACGGTGGTAACTGCAAATAACTCAACATTGCCAATAGCCCATATTGGCAAGACGGTTATCACACCGCGGTTCAGTCCTGGTCAGGTGTAGTTGCAAGACGTCTACCATGTGCCAGGCACGAAGAAGAATTTGCTGTCAATGGCGCAACTCACGACTTCAGGTAACTTCGTTCTCTTTGGACCTGAAGATGCAAAGGTGTATCGAAATATCAAGATCCCAGGTACACCTATCATGGCGGGACGAAGATTAGAGTCTATCTACGTAATGTCAGCAGAGTCTACTTAAGTTGATAGGACTCAAAAGAATGAGACAGCATACTTGTGGCACGCCAAACTAGGACACGTGAGCTATCATAAACTAAAGGTAATGATGAAGAAGTCGATGCTTAAGGGTCTCCCTCAGCTCGAGATAAGAGATGACACGGTATGTGCTGGCTGTCAATATGGTAAAGCGCATCAGCTATCATATGAAGAGTCGGGCTATAGAGTAAAAAAGTGATTGGAGATAGTACATTCTAACTTGTTTGGACAAGTCAAGCAACCTTCGATTCAAGGCATGCACTACATGGTGACATTTATCGATGACTTCTCAAGGTACGTTTGGGTTTTCTTTACGAAAGAAAAGTCAGAGGTATTTGCAAAATTTAAAGAATTCAAAGAAATGTGGAAGGAGAAGTCGGAGATAAAATTCGATGCCTTCAAACAGATAATGGTGGAGAATACACATCAAGAGAATTCTCCCAATATCTAAGAGAACAGAAGATCTACCATCAGCTTGCATGTCCAAACACCCCACAACAGAACGGTGTAGCTAAAAGGAAGAATCGCCATCTTGCTGAAACATGTCAAAGCATGTTACACGCAAAGAATGTGCCAGCAACATTTTTGGGCAGAGTGTATGAAGACAGCCGCACATGTGGTCAACAGGTTGCCACAGCCAAAGATGGGATTCATGTCACCCTTTGAGAAACTGTGGAAAACTAAACCCATAGTTAGCCACTTCAGAGTTTCGGCTGCGTCTGCTATGTGCTCATGCCTAGTCATTTACGGAGCAAGTTT
>CAVNYN010232797.1:0-21913 GCA_963692815.1 Nyctanthes arbor-tristis
TATTCTAACATGCCGTAAAAGCTATTTGTAAGCAAATATGTACTTGTATATTTATAGATTTTGCATTTTTCATCTAAAAGAAGTATTCGGTTCTCACAGTGTAAAGGAAATCATCCAGAGATATAAGATGTAAAATGTAATGTATAGAAGAGTAAAACATATTGCTAAGTTGTATCTGCAGACTTCACGTTAGATGAATTGAGACTACCTTATATCTACACGCATCATAGTTCATTAAAAGCTTTATTTTATTATTTCATCTCTGGCTTTATAGGAAAAGTTTTCATTGAATTAATGTATTGGGGAGTGGTACTCCTCCGAATTCATTCTACGTAGGAAAAGCAAAGCCAAAAAAAAAAAAAAAAGTTGAATTTCCCCGGAATCCGACCTTTTTTTGCTCTTTCCCTCCTTTTTTCCCCTCTTTTTCTTTTTTCCGACAACCTTGTTAGACTCTTCCTCTTTTATTTTCTCTTTTTTACTTCATTTTTTTCCTTTATGTTTCTTTTTCTTTTTTCAATTATTTATTTTCTGTCTTTTCTTTTTTTTCATTTTTCATGTTCTACCAGCCATGTTTCTCAATATTTCGCTTAGTTTGTAATATTTTTGTAATATTTTTTTTAACAAAATGTGTTACATGTTAAATAATTTGTGTTATTGGTGTAATAATATTTACTATGTTATTTAGCAATCTATATTATTTCGGTTATAAGGTTGGTTACATGTCTAAGAAGGTCTATTACATACGTAGCAAATTGTGTTATGTCTGAACAATCTTTGTTATTAAATAATGTGTTATAGGTGTAGCGATATTTACTATATGTGACAATCTATGTTATGTGTGTTACAAATTTTCTTGTGTATAGAACAAGTTATGTTATATGCGTTATAATTTATGTTATATGTGTATCAAGCTATGTTATTTATGTAATAATCTAGGTTATTAAAAATTTGTATTATGAGTGTAGCACTGTGTACTACGTATGTACCAACGTATTTAATGTAAGTTATATGGTTCATTACTTTGTAACAAGGTGTCAAATGTATAGTAAGCTATGTGAATAATGTAACCATTTATGTTATTATTAGTCTAACAAAATATATTATATGTATAATAAACTATGTTTTGTGTGAATAAAAACGTCTTACGCATACAGCAACTTATGTTACATGTTTAACAATTTATGTTAACTCCAGTTCTCAATTTTTTTTTTGGTTAATATTTCAAGGTTATTGTTTGACATTGTTCGTTACGTGTGTAGCAAACTATGTTATATGTGTGTAATAACATTTGTTACTTGCGTAACAAGGTTCGTTATATGAGCAATATTTTTATGTTAGATGAATCATATTGCGTAACACACAATGTCACCTGAATTTGAAATATTGTAACATCCTTTATTACATGAATTAAATGAATAACAATTTATACTTGATGAATTTAAAAAGAAAAAGAAAAGAAAATATGTAAAAAAAAAAAGAAAAGAGAAAAGAAAAGAAAGAAAAGAAAGAAAAAAGGGAAATAAGAAAAAAAATAATAAAGTAAAAAGGAAATAAAAAAATAAAAATAAATAAATAAGTTAAAAAAATTCTAGCGGACGGGTCATTGGAATCCGGCTAGCCAGAGCCTAGCCGGATTCCGGACGCTGTTGACCGGTCGATATTTAAAAAAAAAGTGAAAAAAGAAAATAAGCATCAAAGTCATGCTAGCGAAATGTGATTTGCAAGCCGGAGTTTTAAAAAATAATGATGCCAGGCTAACATCACGATGACATCAATTGTTTTTAGGCGCCAAAATCCATCCAAGAGTACTTTTGATTTAGGTAATACTAGTATAGCACCCGTGCGATACAAGAGAAGAACAACGTTAAAAATTATAACAATAGGTATTTCAAAAAAGAATGGGAAACATTTGTACATTAGTTGAAAATATAAAATATGAATAACGTAAAAAAAATATAAAAATAGGAATTTGAAAAATGAATTGTAAACATTTGTATATTAGTTGAAAATATAAAAGATAAATGTAAATCAACAGAAACAATTAGACCAATAAACTCATTAATAGAATTCTTTTCCTACATTCCATGAGACAAACCAACTTGCATGACATGGGTATATATCCTTATTTATTAAATATAACACCCCATTTTTAATGTTGTATTAGTCAAACCCCATACTTAACTATGAATTGACTCTTTACATTCTAAATATCTTTGAAATTTTAGAAATTTCCATCTTACATGATTTTGAAACTTAAACTTTTGAAAAAAAAGGACTTGGTATGAAATAAGTATAAATACTTGTAAGAAACTTATTAAAAATCATTTTTTGACAAACAAATCTAAATGCAGAAAACTTCTTAAGTTTTCAATTTCCAACTCATCATGCTAAACATTAAAAATTTTAAGAAAAAAATAAAAAAAATTAACCCCAGTAAGCTTTGCGTAATTGCATTTGTTTTTCATGAAATACATAAAAATCATAAAAAAATTCAATTTTTATAAGTTTCTTTGGAAAATGGGAAGGAAAACATGGTAAAATAAGCAAATCATAACGTCATCAGTTAGTTTACAGTAACAGTCAAAGGTGGGAAACAAAATAGAAACTACACTTAATTTAGATTAATATGATATATAATAAAATATAGATATAGATATAGATTTTCAGTTAATGAGAGATTTGAGGTTGAACTTATCAAGTTTAAATGGTTATGATTAAATTACACAATAGAATGAAATATCAAGGTTAAATTGCGCAAATTAACCATTTCAAAATAGAAAATAATAAAAAATAAAATATGACATCAGCCATGACGTTCGCTATTTGCGCGGAAAAACTTGTTTGACTACTCTTGATTTATATATATATATAATCTATAATAGATTAATTAACTAAACTTGCCACGCAGGAATTCAGTTTTTTTGGTATATATGCAACGCTAATGATGTATAACGGCAAGAATCATGCTACACTTGGGCAATCTCCTTACATAATTTTTTACATAATCATAGTTGACAAGTCTTATTTCTTATATATATCACAATACTTAAAATTCACAACACAATTTAATAGCTCTCATTAATTGTGTAAAACTTTACATAAAACGTTTATGTAAAGAATAGCATAATCTCTAATGGCAATTAAACAACAATGAATCTATACTAGTGCATCTTTTTTTATAGGAACAATATGCGTACATACCTCACAAGGCATCACACCATATCTAACAAAACCATAGTATATGTACTATAGTATATCTAATCACGATAATAATAATACAATACCATGAGTAATTAGTCTCATAATACCAGTGCCATGAATATTGATTACACGCGCCCTGATCAAGACACACTAGATAATTGTAAATCAAATTCAACCTACATACTTGATGGCCAAGTAAACATCTTTAATTAGAACCTTGTCACACACAACTTATTCCACAAATTATTAATGCACACATACACAGAGAGAGGAAAAGATTACTAACGTATGTACGTATCTCCTGGATAATGGACAACCATGAATAGGACCCAATAGTAGAAAAACAAAAACTGACCTATTAATTATTTAAATGTATTATTCTAATTAGAAAAATCTCATTTAACAAGGTATATATACTTTTGCTTAGGTAAAACTAATGCAATATTTTAGGTTTTTAGTCTTGAGCTCAAATGTCAACTAGCATGTCGTAGAAGCTTTTCATAATTATAAGCAAATATATACTTGTATATTTATAGATTTTGCATTTTTCATCTACAAGAACTATTCAGTTCTCATGATGTAAAGGAAATCATCTCAAGGTATAAGATGTAAGATGTAATGCATAGAAGAGTAAAACATATTGCCAAGCAGTATATGTTGACTTCATATCAGATGAGTTGAGATTACGTTATATATACACGCATCATTATTTATTAAAAGCTTTATTTTGTTGTTAAAGTTAACAATAATTTTAACAACTCATATAGCTGATAATCTTTCCTCTATTTTTTATGTTGGTGATAAGTTGAATTAATTTAGCTATGGCCGACTGTTAATTTAAAGTTGGATAGTAATGGTTGATTTAGCACCAATGTTAAAAAAATTAAATAACTAAATTTAACATGTTTACATGACACTTAATAATTACTAAAATCTTACGTTATTGCTTATGTGGATAATTAAATTTAACAACATCATTGTGGATGCCCTAAGACTCTTGACATCCCCTCCTCTTGGCTGTACAATTTCTTATATAATTATTAATGAAATTGTAACTGGAACCGAGTTACCTTCTAAGAAAAAAAAAAGATATATATTGTGGTATATAAATACACTCTTTCTTGTATCCTTTCATATATTGTGGTAAACTATTCTAATCACGCGAATTAAAAATGTCAACAAATGTGATGCGTGATAATATTAATTATATGACACGTGGACAGGAATTAGACTATGGAGAGCCACTTTTATATTATATTATATTATATTATATTATATTATATATATATATATAGTATGTACGCCAGCACATCTGTATTAGCGGTAAACTATTCTAATCACGCGAATTAAAAATGTCAACAAATGTGATGCATGATAATATTAATTATATAACACGTGGACAGGAATTAGACTATGGAGAACCACTTTTATATTATATAAATAATATAATTAAGACGATACAAATTGTTTTTTTCTGAGGAGGGTACTGCTCATATAATGGCTATAAATAAATGTAGAGATCTGCCAAAGCCTACACAGAGTTGTATTCATCACAAAGTCTACTAGTAATTTTCATTTGTTACTTCATTATCTTGTCTCCAAATTCAGAAGAAATCATGGTTTTCACCACCATTGACATGGTACTCAAACGGCTGGCTCCAGTCATTGAGAAAAGGGTGAGGGACGAAGTATGTCTTATGCTCAACTCCAATGAGGAAGCTAAAAGTCTCTTCACAAAATTGGAGAGGATACAACAAG
Organism: Nyctanthes arbor-tristis; assembly: GCA_963692815.1. NCBI lineage: Eukaryota > Viridiplantae > Streptophyta > Magnoliopsida > Lamiales > Oleaceae > Nyctanthes > Nyctanthes arbor-tristis. The sequence goes on from CAVNYN010232797.1 coordinate 4,960, forward strand.
CACTAGATGATGCAGAAGTAAGAAGTGTTAAAGACCCCAAAGTCCAAGATTGGCTGGAGAGGCTCCAAGAAGCAGCATATGAGATGGATGATGCTTTGGATGAATGGGAGCTGAAGTTGCATCAATCGGAAATGGAAGAATCAGATCAGGGTGTTTCCGATTTCTGGGAGAAGGTAAGTTCCTTTATCCAATCTCTTTGTTTGTGTTTCAAAGATACCCTTGAGCGCCGTAGTGTTGCTTGGAAAATTAAAGAACTAAATGGAAGACTAGCATCCATCGCCAAGGAGAATGAGGATGGATTTAAATTTCTTCCTACCATGTCTAGACATTCTCAACATTTTGCGCGAGCTAGAGAGACTTCCTACATTGAAGTTTCCAAAGTACATGGTCGAGAGGAGGTCAAGAACAATCTAGTTAACAAGTTGTTGTCTTACAATAGTCAAGAGGAGAATGGTATCGAGATTATCTCTATTGTGGGAGTTGGAGGTTTAGGCAAGACAGCTCTTGCCAAACTAGCATATAATGATCCCATTGTGAAGGATCATTTTTCGGAAAAGATATGGATTTGTGTGTCAGATCCTTTTGATGAAATTAGGATTGCCGAAGCAATTATAGAATCTGTGAAAGGTTATTCCCCAAATCTCACAGAACTTCAGTCATTATTAAGACTCGTTGAAACTTGTATTTCCGGTAAAAGGTTCCTCCTTGTACTGGATGATGTATGGTCGGAGGATGAGAGTAAGTGGATACCATTGAGAATGTCTCTTAGTAATGGTGCCTTTGGGAGTAAAATTTTGGTAACAACACGAAAACACACAGTGGCTGAAATGATGTGTGCAACACAATTCCAATCATTACACCCTCTCTCTGACCCTGATTGTTGGTCATTGTTATGTCAGATAGCTTTTCAGGGAAGACAAAAGGAGGATCCCAACAGACAAGAAAACATTGGTAAACAAATAGCCAAAAGGTGCAAGGGCCTCCCACTTGCTGTAGTGACTATAGGAAGTCTCTTACGAAAAAAAGTTACCGTGCGAGAGTGGGAGAAAGTCTTAGAGAGTGAGATATGGGAATTGGATAAGGTGGAAGTTGACCTTTTTCCTCATTTGTACTTGAGCTACAACGAATTAAGCTCCCCTGTGAAGCGTTGCTTCTCATATTGTGCTATATTTCCCTAAGATTATGAAATCAATGTAACGGATTTGATAAGAATGTGGATGGCACAAGGTTTTTTGTCAAGTGAAAGCACAGAGGAGATGGAACTGAAAGGACAAGAGTACGTCCATGATTTACTAGCGAGCTCTTTGTTGCATGATGTTAAAGTAGATAGATTCGACAGCAAGATATCTTCTTGCAAAATGCATGATATTGTACATGATTTTGCACAATTCCTAACAAAAAACGAATGCCTTGTCTTTCAAAGAGTTGATGGAAGAGCAGAAGACACAAGAAATGCTTCTCTCATCAAGGCTCGTCATGTAAATTTACTAGATAAATGTCATGTTTCATTAATGAGCAATGCTGAAAAGTTTCGGAGTTTAATTTGCCAAGTATGGACTCAAGATGTACCCAGCAATCTAAAGTGCGTTAGGATGCTGATAATAGATCAGTTCTATGCAGAAGAACTTCCATTGGATATTCAGAGTTGCTTAATTCACCTAAGGTATCTCAGATGGTATGCACCTAATATAACAGAACTCCCAAGATCACTGTGTGATTTGTATTATTTGCAAACGTTGGATGTTAGATTTTGCATGAGAGTTAGAAAGCTTCCGGAAGAAATCTATAAGCTAAAGAATCTGAGACACCTTCTTGTTTCAAGTTTTGCTGCACTTCCTCCAGGAGTGGAAGAATTAACAGATCTTAGAACGCTTAATATATTCCTTGCAAGAAGAGGAGGGAAGTTGGGATATTTGAAAAATTTAAACCAACTTGAAGGAGAATTATACATTTTATTCACTGTTTCAGATGGGGAATCAGAAGATATCGAAGCTCAGAATGCACAACTGGAGAAGAAGACTCGCCTACGATCTCTACGTCTGTGTTTTAGTGGAGAAAGGAGAATGGATGTAATGGAGGCTCTTCAGCCACCTTCGTATTTGTGTCGTCTAAGTCTTTTCAGATACTTTCAGTTTCCCCAGTGGATGGAGATGGGGTCCCTCATCTTCAACAGTCTGAAATCTCTTGAGCTAGAAGAATGTTGCGGTACTTTGCCTTCATCATTATGGAATCTGCAGTCGCTTGAGGAACTTATAATTTTGGAACCACAATCTATGCAATGGTTGGACAGCCACAAATTCTTCGGAATCGAAAATCTGATCAATAACGTCGGGAGAAGAAGAGGAGTAAGAGATGCTGCTGCTGCTACATTCCCCAAACTCAAAAGATTATCATTTTATCGATGCAGTGTGTGGACAGAGTGGGAAGACGTTACAGAGGAGGTAGAAAATGCCATAAATATAATGCCATGTCTGCAGGAATTGCTAGTCTTTCGCTGCCCCAAACTGAAGTCACTGCCCCACCACCTCCTCCGGAACACTCCACTCAAACGTTTGGACATTGGACAGTCCAATCTTTTAATTGAACAATACAAATATGATTTCTTTAGTCCTACATGTCAAGTGGTTTGTAGTTAATTCTATTGTTTGATGTAATAATAGAGCAATGCTATTTGTACATAAATATTTATGTATATTTTTACATATTGAATACTTAACAAGAACTCATTTTTCTATATGTCACATTAGACATTACTCTTTAATCATAGCCACATACACTCGTATAATACTTGCCCCGTCCTACAAAGATATGCTTGTATTCCTCCCATTTTTTTTTTTATCTACCCCAAAATATTGGTCACTTTTTTTTTTAAAATGCAATTGGAAAATTATTTTCTTATTTAAAGTGATATTTAATAAATGTAATGGTATATTAAGAAAATGCTCTTTAATTTTACCTTTCTAATATTTATTTAAAGGGTATGTATCTATATAGGTGACATTCTTATGTGGCACACATTCATTGGATGGTGATCATATGACTAGTTTTTCATTATCACATACAAATGTACCACATAAAAATATCACATATTAATATCTATTTTTCATGTCTCCTTAGAATTTTTATACATACATATACATATATATCCTAACCATATTCCTGTCATATCCTATCTTTTCTTATCTTATCTTAAATATATAAAAGAGTGAAGAATGGGGTCCAATGATGACCGTCTTTTGAACTTCCCATTTTGCCCCTCTTTATCTTTTCCTTTTACACTTCTAACCCAGATAGCACACCGTACCATCACTTTCGAATTTCACCTGCTCAATGCCGAGTTCCATTCAAACGCCAAACGTCTAGAGAGATATACCGTCAGACGTCTTGTGTGACGTGTTTTGATTGAATAACCCACGTGTGGGTTGGACAAACAATACATGGGTTATCCAATCAAAACACACCACATAATACGTCTGGCGACATATCTCATCCGACGTTTGGCCTTTGATCAAAAATTAGCTCCATGCACCCGCCTTACTTTTCCTCGTGTGGCCCCCCCACCAAAAAAAAAAAAAAATTCATGGGCACAAATTATTGGTTGTCCTTTTGCACTCTCTTTCTCTCTCTGACTGTCTGGTTCCAATTTCATCACAATGTTTGATGATTCCCATCCTTCTTATGCTTCCCAAGTTGCATATGTAAAGACAACGGTTTTCTCATATTTGCTTTATTTCTCTGGTTTTCGCTTTTTGTTGGTGGGTTCATTTAATTCTTTCTTGGGTTTATGTGTGTGGATGGCTTTTTGCAGCTTCCCTATCTACAGTTATAGGGCTTCTGGCCGTGTTTGATCTACAGTATTGTGTTTGATCCAAGAAAAATGGGACTCCTTATTCCTTTTTTTTTTTTGGGCCACCTTTTAGGCATAACCTTTCATCTATTATCGTATTATACCTCTAACACTACTTTTCATCTCCAATATTTCAATTTTCATCGTTATTCCCTGTTAAAATGACTATTAAGCACTTGATTCTTTGTTTTCAATATAGTTCCCTAACCTTTCAAATTTTTTACAATTTTATCTCCATTTTTTCAACGTATAGAGCTCCAACATTTTATTAATTGTCGTGTTATGTTCCCGCTAGCACTTTTTGTACCCAACATTTCAATTTCTATTAATCTATATTAAAATAACTATTATACACTTAATTCTTTAAATAAAAAAATACAGAACAATAGAAAATACGAAATCCACTCATCCTAACACTACTAAAAATTGCCTTTCAGCGACGGAAAATTCCGTCGCTAAAGCCTCAAAATCGACGGAAAACTGACCGTCAGAAACGCCATCGGTGAAGGTCGCGTCGCTAATGGTTTCTGACGGATTTTTTGTGTCCGTCGAAAATTTCCGACGGCCTGATTCCGTAGGAAGTTTCCAACCGTAAAGGCCGTTGGAAATTTCCGACGACAAAAATCCGTCGGAAATTTCCGACGGAAACACTGTTCCGTCAGAAATTTCCGGTGGATTTCTGCCGTCAGAAAGTTTTAAAATTTATTTAAATTTAACGGACCGCCAAAGATGATATCCAAGATTCTAAGATGAACAACCGCCAAAGAGCCTTCTAGGCGACGGTTGTACCCATAAGTTTCCAACCCCCACTACTACAGAAAAACCCAATAGGCGACGGTTGTACCCATAAGTACGCGTCGGTTGTAACGCCGACGCCTATGTTAGAGTCGTAAAAGTATAGGTGTTGGTTGTTGGGCGACGCCTAAATGTCACAATAAGCACCGGTTGTTTCACAAAAGCCGACGCCTAAGTCCAATTTTTAAAAAATAAAAATAAAAAAATATACAATAGGTGTCTGTTGTAGCGGTACAACTGATGCCTATTGTATTTTTTTGTACCGCTACAACCAATGTCTATTGTATTTTTTTATTTTTTTTGGTAGTAGATACACCAGCAACAACATATATTAATGTGAGAAGCACACCATAATCATAGTAGGTTATGCTATATAGACAAAATAACTTACAAAAAAATATAACAAAACTGACATATGGCACGATCCTGTTTTTCAACACATCACATCATTTTTACATCAATATTAATCACGCAAGCCACATGTCAATTTTGTGAAACTTTTTGTCACTACCTTTGTCGAATTAGAATTATTCATAATAATATGTTATTCCATAAACGTAAACTGAAATGTTCAAAACTTCCACAAAAGCCCAAAAAATTTAAATTTAAATATCCAAAAAAATAACATAACAAAGGAAAGAGCAATGAAAATTACAAAAATTGGACGAAAGAAGCAAAACACATCTAGAAATCTTAAAGAAACTGAAGTCACATACAATTCCTTCAATTTTTTCAAGTTTTATCAAATCTCCAACAGATCAAGAACCACTTATTGCCTTCAAATTAGGAATAACCTACCCTTATGATATCTTGGCTGTTAACTGGTTGACTGATGCCTCGGTTTGCGTCGGTTGGAAAAGGTAAATGTCGGATTTAACAGCTTCATCGGAGAGCTACCTCCATGGTTTGGAACTTTAACAAAACTTCGTCATATTCTTCTGAAAAAATAGTTTCTCCGACAGTATTCCTCCAATCTTTATGCAACAATCCAAAGATACAAATATTTGACATGAGGAATAATTTTATTTGAAATAGAGAACCAATTATACATCGGAAATGAGAGAGAGTGTGTTTGTACAAAGACAACAAAAGAAAAGTGGGTGGGATGTGGAGGAGTGCGTACGAAAAGCAATACGGTCAAGGCCAACAAAAAGTGGCAGACATGAACCCGCAAGAGAAGACAAAACAAACTCTGTTATATTAATATATGTTATATATGTCATATCAAAAGGCATACAATCAATGGAAAAGTGGAAGTAGCAAACCATGGCCCCAAAGAAGATTACAAAATCACTTCATCATGCAAACAATTAATAGGAATAAAAGAAGAGGAGGCGTCGGTCCTTCTCTACCCTTATGGGCGTCGGTTCTTATTTAGTGACCGACGCCCATTGTTAAATCCACTTTGAGCATCGGTTCTTAAAAAAAAAATTGATGTGTATAGTAATATTATTATTTTTAAAATTGCTACTGCGCATTGTTTACGCATTGTTTTTTTACAAAAACTAACGTATATGCTTATTTTTTTGTCCAATTATGTAGTAGTGCCCTTATATTCGATGAAATAAAACACAGAACTTAATGAAGAAATTTCTGTAGGAATTTCGTACGGGTTTGGCTAGGGACCCTTTGCATCTATTTATACAATACTATCCACTTCTCTCCATCAAAGAAGTTGGTAATTTCTTCATTAATAACACCCAATTAACTACATGGAAGTTACTTAGCCAGTTTATTTATTCCACCAATTAATAGTATTAATATGTATGAAATATGTAGACAACATATTGTTACATTCTCCCACTTGGTCCACATGTTTAACTATTAACTTTAAGGTAGACTCTTTATATGGCCATGTACTGAAAAATGTCTTAACAACCAAATCAAGTAGAAAATCACAACACTTAAATCATGGCAGTCATGTCTATATAGCCAAACATTGCCTTCCACGTATCACAATTAAGGTCATTTCTAAAAGTGTACTGAAATTCATGAATGAACTTCCTATAAGCCATTCAGGGTTCGAACTTTAATAAACACAACGGGTATCCATTACAAACTTTAAGTGTGATAATTGTTGGGAATTTAAGGTAAACTCTCCGATTATACCCGTAAGACCGCTGTTTAAAGAATTTAATTGAGATAATAAAAATAAAAGAATGAAGACAAATTTAACGGACTATCAAAACTTTTCACTATATGATTAAAGTCGCTACAATCATACAGAATTTTCACTCACCAAACCAAGGATTCTTCTTCTTTTCTTTTCAATTTAGGATTATTTTTAACAACAAACCCAATAATAATAACATTATTTCAAAAGAAACAACAAATCTTTGAATAAGAAACCCAAGTACGCTAGAGCCAAATCATAATTGAGCAACTAGTCCCATGTTCCTAACATGTTCTTTGTAAACTTCAGCCGGCAAGCCTTTAGTCATGGGATATCTGTCTATATGGGCTCCATGGCCACTTCATTTTTTTTTTATATGATCTCTAACAACTAAATACTTTATATATCGATATGTTTCCTTCGGCTCCCACTTTTATAATTTTTTGAAAAGAAAATTCCTGCCAAATTATCACAATGAATCTTCAAAGAGCTTTTCTATAGTATTGACAACTTTTAAGCCTTTGATGAAATTCCCCAACCATAATGACTGTGTTGCAGCTTCATAGCACTCGATAAATCCTGCCTTCATGGTAGACGATGCAATTATAGTCTGCTTACTGCTTCTCCAAGATACAGTCCTCCCACAAGAAGAAATATATATCCTGAAGTAGACTTTGTAGTGATCGAAATTTTCATAAACGAAAATTATTACTTTAAAGATTTTAAAGAATTTTTTAACCTGTTGCTACTACCCTAACCTATTATTTTAATATTAGTCACGATATAGATTTTAAAGAATTTGCGTCGCTCATCTTTTTTACTTTAAAGATAAACGCAAGTTTGTAATTAATTAGACTTCATTCTCAAATATTAAATTCGGGTCCAATTATTTATTGACTTCGGATATTCACATACGGTGTCCAAACTCGTTCTTGGGTTTGTTAATAGTCCAATTTCACTAGCCCAAACTTGAGTTGATATTTAAAGCCATCTTATTTTTCAGTTCAAATAATTGCAAACCTCAATTTAAAGCCCAATTTAAGTTAAGCTTAGTCAAGCAAGCCTTAGACCAATTCCACTAAATTTTGGACACGAGTTGAAAATTCGGTCAGCTCCCCACTGAAAGTGCCAGTGTCCCAATCTCCCGATTTTTCTGCCGCCACTCTCCCCACAATCTCTCCCTCAATCTTCCATACTTTCCCTACGTCCCTTATTCACTACACGAATATATACACAGGTGTCCAGCAACAATTACACTCAGCAAACACTCTCAATAATCTGTTGTTTCACACTCTGCAATTTCCATCTCAAACCTGACAAGAAAGTATATACAAAGAGCAAGATACACTTCACACTACACTTGAAAATTTCAGCAGAACCAATCACAGAAATACAAAGCCATCCACAATTTCCTGCCATTCATACACACACACATATACACGCCCAGTAAAAAAGGAAGAAAATTACATAGTTTCTACCTTCAATTTTCACTCTTCACAGGTATATACATACACTGAGAATGTTGTACACACGCCTATATTCACGAACAAGTAGCCACAGCCACTGCTGCCTCTTCAAATCGAACCCATTTCGATCAGCCATCTTTGCCCCTTTTTGAGCCAACTCCAACCCATACTTCCAAAACCACGGTCACCGCTCCCTTCGTTCGACTCCATTTCGAACACCAATTTTTTTACAGTTTATTACGTTATAGTCATTTACTTTGTTTTATGTTATTTTTAGTATTTCAATTATTTAGCTTGTATAGATTAACCCTTGTATATATAAAGACGTATATGTCACTTTTTTTTTAATCAAAGCACTAATTAAGTTGCAGCGTCATTTTTAGGCGTCCGTCTCACCTAATTAGTGGGGGTTTGGAATCTCCCTACCATTTTTATTAATTTGTCAAAAGAATAGTACAACCCACGAGGGGACATAAAATCTGACCTCCAACAGAATGTACAATAAATAAAAGCAGTAAATAAGGAGGTAGTACCTCCCTAACATTGAAATAAGTGATAACAAAAATAAGACTAAAATTGGAGTAACTGTACACATGACCACAAAGATAAAATAACCAAAAAACTAGATACCTCTGACTGAAGGGAAGCCGTGACGATCCATCTGTAGTAGTCCACGCGCCGTTGAAGGCAAATCATGAACCATATACTCTGTGTAACACTGTCTGGTCCATCTATCGGAAGCAAGAGCATCTGCCACATAGTTGCCCTCACGGAAAATGTGCGAGAGACTGTCTTAGTCAAAATGCAAATGCTGCCGAATGCAACGAATAATGTGCTGAAGATACCAAGGACCGCCTCCGTGAAGAATACAATGGATAGCAAATGTAGAATCAGCCTCCACCCATAAATCTGATATACCAAGCGACCTAGCTAGTAAAATGCCATTGAGGATGGCTCAAAGCTTCTCCTCCAAAATAAGGCAGCCACCATACTTAGTAGGAAAAGCACGTACACAACGACCCAAAAAGTCCCTGATAATACCGCCTCCACCAGCTTTCCCATCAACAATACATCTATCTGTGTTCACTTTGTGGAATCCCACAAATGGTCTGCACCAAAAAACCAAAATAGGAGAGCAATGAGAGGAATATGAAACAGGAATGCCAAACCTGGAAGCCAGATCAGTATCTCCTCTCCAGTGCGTATATTGAAGAGCTCTACCAATGTGAAGGAAAGAGATAGCCTAATACACCCGCCAGATAATCCTCTAAGCGTCAACAGCTATGCCTCTATGTTTTGCATCATTCCAGGTAGTCCACAAGAACCAAAACACAAAAAGCGGCACGATGATGCGAAGATGTCCCCGTCTGACAGCGTGACCAGAAAATGGCCATCGCTGAATGCTGAATACCATCAAACACAAGATGAAGAACTTGGAAGATGGAGGAGAAGTGCTCCCACACTTTATCAGCTGTCAAGCTGCAAATAAAAACTTGCTCCAGCGTCTCCTCCTCAGAGCAACACTAGCAACATGAAGGCATCTGCACATGAATCCGTTGCCTAATCAGATAATCCACTGGAATAAGACTTTGCTACAGACGCCAGCAAAAGAAAAACACCGTCACAGGAACGGTCTGACCCCAAAAATCACCAAAAGCTGACGGTCTAGTATATGGCCGTCTAAACAAGGCCCCAAGCAGACCTAGCAGTGAAGCTACCATCAGAACTGGGCCGCCACAGTATCTGATCGAGGTCCGTAGTATCTAAGGGTATCCCAACAATACTCAAAGTCATATGCTCAAGCACTACCCCCATGAGTCTGCCCAAATCCCAACCAGTCTCATAAAAGAACTCACAAACCCTGATTGTAAAATGCGTATAAGTGGGCAACTGTAATGCGTGGAGTGTCTCCCATCCAACAATGATGCCACAAAAATATCGGGCTCCTGTCTAACTTCCAAAAAATATTAGGCTCAGCCTGAGAACGTGCAGCTAGAAAATGACTCCAACCTCAAGAGGCTAAATAAGATGGCTGAATCTTTGACAGAGGGTGTTCCCTACAATATTTGCTCAATAAAAACTGAGCCCACAAAGATTCATGTGATCGAAACTTCCACCAGAACTTTAAGGAGAATGCATCAACAACATCCTGTAATCTCCTAGAGCCCAGACCCCTTCCTCAGGGGACCGACACAACTCCTTCCACAGTTTCCAATGCATACGGTGGATCTGATCCTATGAGGCCTATAAAAACCTAGCAAAATAACTCTCCAACCGCTTCAACATAGCCTTAGGAGGCTGTAGAATCTGAAATAAATGAAGCAATATAGAAAATAAGACAGAACGAAGGAGACTAATCCGTGCACATGGAGATAAGAGTCTGCTCGCCCATCTAGAAATCCTACTACGGACCTTCTACATTAAGTCATCAAACAGGAAGATCCGTTTGGTGCTTTTATATAAGGGGACGCCAAGGTAGGTGATAGGATGTAAACCGTGCGTGAACCCAGTCCACTGTTCAAGCCGGCGAGTCAATACCGGCGAAGCCCTCTTCCACAAAGTCAACGCACTCTTGACCCTATTCACCAACCGGCCAGATACACACTCATAGTGCTCAATGCATCCCATAAAATGCTCAAGACTCTTCATCTGACCATTGGTGAATATGATAATATCATCAGCGAAGGCAAGATGCGAAACCAAGTCAGGACCCCCAAGCCTGTACTGCATAATATTGTGCTACTGAAACTATTGACTGAGCAGACAGGAAATATAGTAAGCAGTAATCACAAATAAGGCAGGAGAGGTCGGATCACCAAGACGAAGCCCTCTGGAAAATGGAAAGAAACCAGCCAACTGACCGTTGATTAGAACAGAGAACTTGCACTTAGAAATATAACGCCTGATCCTGTCAACCCAAAGTTGGTCAAAACGAAACTACTCCATAACTGAGATCAAAAACCCTCAATCCATCCTATCATAGGCCTTAGGCATATCCAATTTGAGAATAATGTTACCACCCTTGGCCTGCATATCGAGCGTACGGACATCTCTTGGGCCAGAAGTACGTTATCCCCAATAAGACGTCCCTGAATAAAGCCACTCTACTAAGGAGAGATAATACGTGGCAGAAGCTCGCTAAGCCTCATGTTCAACAGTTTCATAATGATCTTGTCAAACACTGTGCACAAACTGACAGGCCTAAACTTAGGCCAGCTACACGCACCCTCCCTCTTGGGAAGGAGGACAATGGATGTCACAGTAAAACCTCTAGGAAGGTGTCCCCTATCAAGGAAATCCACAATTGCCTGAAACACATCCTCAGAAATAATCTCCCAACACTGCTAGTAAAATAAGGATGTAAATCCATTAGGCATCGCTACACTATCACCACCAATACTGAAAACTGCATCTCTAACCTCATCAATAGTAGGAGTCTGGTTCAACCAGATATTATCCTCTATAGTGACTGAGGAAGGAATAATACCCAGTTGGAGAGGTTACATAGGCTCGCCAAGAGAAGTTAACAAAGCCTGGAAGAAGTCCACAGTAGAACTCTGAATGGCTAACTGATCTGACAAAATAGAATCATCCAGAGTCCTAATATAATGAATGTCATATCTAAGATGTCGCTCCTGGACCATAGGGTGGAAATATCTGGTATTACGGTCACCCTCAGCTAACCATCCAGCCCCAGGTTTTTGTCTCCAAAAACCCTCCTCAACAGCCAAAGAACGGTTCAGATCTGCCTGAACCCTGTGCAACTGCTCACGGTGGAATTGTGTGGGGTCAGAGTCAAAATCACGCTAAGCCTGATCAACTAGCAACTCATCCTCCCTGACTCCCTAAAAAATATCGCCAAACACATGTCTATTCCACCATCCCAGTCCCTACTTCAGTCTAAAAAACCTCTCTACGAAGCAGCCATACCTGTAAGATGGGTGGGTAAATACCACTTTTGAGAGACAAACTACTGAAAATCATGATGCCTGGTCCAAACATTCAAAAACTGAAAAAGCCGTGGCCGAGACTAACTAGTCAACATCCACTGAATAAGCAAAGGTGCATGATCAGAACAATGTCTATTCAAGTACATAACAGAGAACTGAGAAAAAATAATACAGCATCTGGATTCAACAATGCCCTATCCAACGCTTACGTACCCTAGTATTCGACCAAGTATAAGGCTCACCAACAAACCTAGCATTCGACAAACCACAGTCTAACATCATACCACAAAAATCAAACATACCTCTGTCCCTTATGCTGAATCTTGTCTGCTCACCATCATGGGCAATGACATTAAAGTCACCCGCTACAAGCCAATGACCATCCATATAAATAGAAATATCATGAAAAGCATCCCACAAAACCTATCTGTCTGATTCTGAACCCCTCCCCCCTCCCGCGTGGTCAAAGGCAAAGAAACGACGCAGAAATGCAAAATCACGGCGTAAAATCATAGGCTCAATCACAATAAAAAACATACACTATGTATCTGGAGGAGTTTTTTCAAACACCTCTGATAATAGAACTACGAATACCCCTAACATTCCATATCATCGTACTCAACATAAGGAACGAGAGATTGAGGAAGTCACTGACCTGGATCGAAGTGTCATATGAGCAGAAGCCACATGAACCGGGGCTTCAGCTGCTTCTTCTTTTTTCGGTGCAATAGGTTCAAGCTATATCGGACTGACATCTAGACTAGGCAAATCACCCTCAGAACTATATACAGTACAAGCTGATACGGAGTAGGCAAATCTGTACTGCCAATAGAAGGAACTGAAGCCTCAGTGTTCTTCTGGCAGATAGGAAGAGGAGAACCAATAGGAGGGGAAGCCGGGATAGAAGAGAGGCCACGACTCAAAACATCAAAAAGAGATGCAAATCAGGATAAGCAGCTCTAATCTCCTGAGTATGGCTCTCAACAGATATCACATGATCAGTTGAGGGATCACAATCCCCAACGGCACTCAACTAATCAGCCGAATCAGACTCAGTATCAGAAGACACCAACCCCTCTACAAATTAATCACGGGAGCAACCTGGAGACACATGTAATGAAGGAGAAGCAGTAACAACAGGCTGACATACCTAAGTCACACCAGGAGAAGAAATCAAAATTGTACCAAGCTTTAGTTGTTGAACCCAATAGTCAATAGTTCAAGTCTTCTCTGAATTCTTTCATAAAAATTTTTGTTAAAAAGAAAAAGATCAGTTACCACAAAATTTATAAAATAAAAAATGCGGGAAAATCGGATACAAAAGGTACCAAGACTTAAGTGGATTAATTAATATATAGATAGATAGATTTCATATCTAAGAATTATTGACTACTAATAACACTTTTAATTGTTCGTAACATGTTTAAATTTGGAATAAATTTTATTTTCTATTATATATCGGTTAACATATCTAATATATTTTTGACAATGTATACATTTTATTATAGAATATTGTGTATATTAAAACATTTTTTGATAACCTAATACATTTTATTATAGAGTATTTTGCATATTAAAACATTTTTTTGATAAAAGAGGGCATGGGTGATGGAAATTAGGGAAGGGTGGATGTAGTTTGAACCAAAGACCTCCCTTTTGTAATGTGAGTGTCTAACAATTGCGATACTTGTTCGAACCCCAAAAAACAATATATTAAAAAGTAATTGGATGAACTATTATCGTAATCAAAAGGTAGCTAACCAACTTCTAGGAGAGACATAATTGACTGCATTAATCTCGGTAGCTACAGCCACCCACAGAATTTAAAGAACCTAAAGGAGCATGAGTCTGCTTTAATTAACAACAGGTAGTATATTATAAAGAAGGAAAAATTTCAAGGAAAAAAAATTTTAAGAAGCATTTTCCGACTGAATTTCCAATAGTTCTCTAATGGAACCGTCGGAAATTTCCGAACGCTTCTTTTGTTATCGGAAATTTCCAACGCCATATTTTTTCAAATGGAAAATTTCGGACAACCTACTTGATGCTGTCGGAAAGGTCCTACAGATAGCAAATTTCGTCAGAAAGTTCCGACAATTTCCTTTCCGTGGAAAAAGGCTCATGTGCCAGTTTTTAGTAGTAAGTACTAATATCGTATTGATTGCTTAGAGTCATTAAACTTTCTCTGGTCTTTCTCACTACAAGTGCAGTAATGAAGCTAATTTTGTTCACCCACCCAATGTTGACAAAGTTACATCGTCCACTACGACGTAGCGCACACATGGTCGTCATGTGTGTTGGCTATATGTGTGTCACGTCAGAAGTGGGCGGTGTAAACCCGCCCACAGTGGGTGAATGAACCGGAGTCGTAATGAAGAACCATGTTAACATGGTCAAGCATGGGGCAAACCCTAAGGTGGCTCCAATTATTGCAAAAATGATGACTAAGTTTGCTATACCCAATTCAAAATTACTATTGAATTAAAAACAGCTTCAATTATAAAAGCCCAAGTCTTGTACAATGCAAAAGAAGCACGTCTACTTTTGGGAAATAAATTAAGCTAATGGAAATGTGAGAATTATAGAATAAACTATATCCCAAAAGATTCTTATTATGAAACATTGACATTGCAGTAACCAGAGTCTGATGTACCACATACACAACCTCTAATCTGTATATTTTCTAACGTTGACTCCAGTGTTTGGCCAGTGGGTTACAAGAGCAAGGCCTTTTACAACATGTTATCTCCATCTTGATTGGCCTCCAGCCATACTGCAACAGGGATGGAGAAAGATACAGTCAGAATGCAGAAGCATCCAAGTTAGATAATAGGTTGGCACGTTTTAAGTTATCGATGGTTCCATGTAATTTAATGCACATGTTAAAAGAAAGACTAATAGGAACACTTAGCTTGCAACTTGTTTTCCAGAAAGTAAGACTAAATGTAACTTGTCTTATTGTTGCTCATTTTATATGTATAATTAAGAAGATCTAAATCCAAAAGAACAGATGCAAAAAAACATACCAATACGCTGTTGAGCATCGATTTGTCTTGACAATCTTCGAGACCTAGGTGGACTGAGGAGAAATTCCCAGAATATAATGAAATTAAGCACATCCACAACTCACATCCATCACTGATTGAGAGTAATATAAAACGAAATATATAGTGCTACAAAACCTCTGAAAAAATTCCAAGAGGATCAACGGGTTCCTTAATAACCTGAAAGCAATAATATTATTACTTTTATATCTATCCCCCAAATAATTTCAAGATATTTATCCACATTACATAAAGATATAAACAGCTATTATACAATATGTCACAGTGACAAAATCACAACTTGTCACTCCACAAGCCTGTTTAAAACTTCTTACCGAGAAGGAGCATTTTACACTACTATTATTACCATTGTTTCCTTCCCCAAATTGAGTTCATTGCTTGTCGAACGTCCTGAATTCTATATATGTTTAACTCGACCAGACAAATAATTTAGGTTGGTTTCAGAATATTGCTCAAGGTAAATCACAGACATAATAAGGTAAAAATCGGTTGTACCATTGATCCCCAGGGAGGCTATGCTTTGAATTTCTGCGGAGGCCTTTCTTTCTCTCCTGAACTCATTCTTTCAACACTCATAATATGATACGCGGCTAAGAATTTCAGCGGCATTGGGCTCTATAATTTGGCTGCCGGCATGGTAATTTGTTCAATTGTCGCTGACTTCATTTTGGCTGCAAATCTTTCAACTGTAACAATTCCCTTTCTTTGTTCACCCATTTTTCTTGGTACAGTTTCAACTTTCAACTTGAGCTCATTTATCTTTATATATCTCATTTTTCAGAATATATCTACATCTACAATATCTAAAAGGGTAATTATATTGACACTACAAAATTTTATCAATACACCACATGATAAATACACCCTAATTAAGTTATATATTTTATAATTACACCACACACTCTTTTACAAAAGTAAGCTAATCTAGGGTATTTAAATAAAAATAAAAGAAAAAATATCAAAACCCCATAACCATCTCTTTCCCAAAAAAAAAACAATATATGCTCTCTCTCTCTCTCTCTCTCTATATATATATATATACACACACATGTGTGTGTGTATATGCACACACATTAATTCTGCAACTTTCAGTTTCAATAAGCATTATACATTCTCTGCAACAAGACGAATAGAGTAGTGGATATCTTGCGATTAAAATACAATCATTTTGCTTTTCAAATCCAAGATGGAGTTTAGCAATTAAAATTCTTGAATTGATTAATATTAGAAACCCTATAATCAATTGAAGTGCATTAATAATTTTTTTTTTCAATGGAGCAATTTTGCTTTCCATTCTTTTGTTTTCTTTTGTCCGTAAATATAGTTGGTCTCTAATTGTTGGTGGTGACAACGATTTGCTTATTTTCTCAATTGTTCTCTAGTTTCTCCAGAAATATGAGAGAGAGAGAGAGCTTGGGCGGGGGGGCGTGGTGTGTGGTGTAATTAGAATAGACACAAATAATAAATATGTATATGATTTTATGTCTTTTTATTTATGAACAATTTAGTAATTAAGGAAAATATAGTGTGCTAAATATAGTAATTGCCCTAGGGCAATTATATCGCCACTACATATTTTATTCTACACACCACATTTTAATGTCACCACAGATGAGAAAGAAGAAGGATAACCGCACTACAATATATTTACATATATAACCTGGATAAATAAAATATAATCAAAACAAAAATAAGATACATTGTGGTGCACATTATAT
>CAVNYN010232803.1:0-18895 GCA_963692815.1 Nyctanthes arbor-tristis
GTTGAAATCAAAATTTTCTTATTAAATCTTTATTCAAATGAATTAAGTGAATTAACATTAACATATATTAACAATAATTAATAGATGTTTTTGTTAAATAGAAATCATGAACGTGTGCTCTTCCGATCTGTAAAGCATATATCATATAGAAATCATCTTATATCAATGTCTTGTGATTTATGAAGTGCAAAGAATTACATCATATAGGAGAACATATAAAAAAAGAGAGGAAAAAAAGACATAAGTAATAGAGCTTAAGAGATGATTTTATTGGGCCAAGAGGATCTTATTTCAATTTTTAAGTCCAATCCCATAATTTTCAAAGGCCCAATCCCACTTTTTAGTAAGGGTAAAAATATACTTTTGGACATCTTCTTCTTCCCTAAATGATTCCTGAATCCTCTCAGGCAAAGGTGAAGCTTTAGATTTGGATTTCAGGTTTCATAGTGTCAATGTCTGGTGTCCTATCTCTTAAAATTTCTCCCAGAGTTCAGTGCGGTCACTTGACCGCACTGGTCCTACACAAGCTCCGCCCCTAGCTGGATGCAGATATGAGATATTGTTTAATCCTGCTTTCTTAATCTATTTAGTCATCTCGAAATTTTCTTTAATACTTTCTGGTTTAAGATTTTACTAGAGAGATAGGAAGAAGTCACCTCAAATGTGATTGTACTGATATCAACAACCCAGACCCGGATGAAATTATTGTGAAGTGAGGTTCCGTCCTGTGCTTCATCCCAGGAGTAGGAGTTTCTTCATTCTTGCGATATATTGAGTTCTGTTTTTAGAGCTTGTTTGATTTTCGTTATCCTCTCCAATTATAATTTTACCTACCACTGATTTGACATTTGATTTGACAACTGCTCAATTACAACTATATATTTCAAATATTTTTACATTTCCAATACACATTCTACCTCTCTCCTCATTATAATTTCCCCTAAAATTGGACAAATAGTGAGAATTAAACAAGCTCTTAATTGATTTGTCAACTGTAGGAGACCAAATTTGCTTTTAGTCTGTTATTTAACTCACTTTTTCATAGATCAGGGATGGGAAAGTCAAAGTTCTAACACCTAGAGAAGCTGGATATGCAATCCAACTCTCAAGTAAAACCTTACTTGATGTTCGCCCCTCTATTGAGCGGGAAAAGGTTAGGATGCTTTAATTTAGACTCCTTTTTATTTCTGCAGGGATGTGAAAGGAAAATTTAACATATGTGGATTTAACGGTGTGTGGTGGTTATCTCATTAGCTATATCTTTTATGCAGGCATGGGTGAAGGGCTCTACCTGGATTCCGATATTTGATGTTGATAACAGTTTCGATGCTGGTACCCTCTCGAGGAAGATCACAGAATTCATGATGGGTACTGCAAGATGAACTTAAGTAACCTGTCATTCCCATCATTTTAACCTGTTTCAGTTCTTACCGCCTAAAATTAAGAGTCCTGACTTAAAAATTTGATCAAGGTTTCTTATATTTCCCTATAGAAATCATGACAAAATTTTGTCATGCCAATACACGTCACTTGTCTCTTCAGATTAAGGTTTGTGGTTAATAAAATTTGCACGGTGTATGGAACACATTAAGTTCCAAACCATCTATCACTCTTTATCGGATGGATGATATAATTGTGATGTTATTGTAGTTATTTGAGTCAAATCTGTTTCATTACATGCCACTATTGCATGGGCTAAATGGTTGAAGAGTATCATTCCCACTAATCATTTTTCATGTTTTGAACAAAAAAATTTCATATTTTATTAATTTTAGAAGATGTATTTTGAGACTTTCCAACAGTGACACTGAAGATATCCCCAAAGGCTATGTGATTTTGGACAGAAGAAGTATAATAAAGATGATAGCAATCATCTTTGTCACAAATGTCTAGTGATTGATTTTGAAGTGTTACTATTCACTACATTCATTTTTTAGACAATTACCATTGATTCTGTATAATTTTTTTGAATTGTATAATTGGTATATGATATGAATTTTTTCAGGAGGATGGTGGAGTGGGGTCCCTACATTATCGTATGATAAGTATGCTACAATCTATCCTTTCTCGGCTCTATAGTTAATTACATTTTGTCCTTGTGTTACATAAATAATGCTTCCATTGTTTACTCCCTTGCAGGCAATTCTTGTCAAAAGTTCAGCAGAAATTTCCAAAAGACACAGATCTAATTGTGGCATGCCAGAAAGGCTTGAGGTCAGATTTTCTTTCACTTGATGTAATTTTTCAGTCAACTAGTGAGTGAGAGTTATTACTGCAGTGTACTTGACGACGAAGCTATTCTTTGATCTATAAAAAGAACTTGCAATTTGATTGATGAAATTACTTAGACTTCTGAATTAGAGCCTATTTCTTGGAATTATTTGGGATATATACCAGTATAGGCTTTTTCTTTTTGTAAAACTGATGCAGTTTGCCATATGAACAAGAATAAGACTACAGGAGGAGAAAGAGAGAAGGGGAAAGACACGAGGGAGATAGGAAATGAAGAAGAACTAGACAGATAGAAGAAAGTGGGGAATTATATGAAGAATTGGGGAATAAGAAAATCAGTTTATTTCATAACCTAAGTTTTAGAATTGCAGTGCATGAAGACCCCTTTGTATAAGGTTTCAACAAGTCTAATTAAAAAAAATATATATCTAATTTAAGTAACGAAATATCAGGAAAAATACTGGAAACTAATACCTAAATATTTTTCCTAAAATAGAATCTAAACATGGAAGGTAATCGTAGAATATCCCTGATAGCATCTCTCTGAAAAAATGTCTATCACTCATTTTTTTTAATAACTTGACTTAGTAATACAATTACCCTTTATGGAAAAAGGATTTCCACATAAATACTATGTACTTTATGGAGTTTCATAGACATTACCTGGTTGGTGTTCTATTTTTTGGATTTAAAGTCAGAATTTGGTCAAAACAATTACAATATATTTAATAGGAACTACATGTATTACAAAGATCTCCATCACTCATTTTCACGCATACAACATCTATTTTGAGATAGAAATAGAATGCTAATGGGAGCTTATCCTGAGTTACTTTAGAACCAAGAGTGCATGTTTTAGTTATACATGGCAAGAACCCAACCAGAACTCTACACCTCGATGCACAAGAACTTATTAGTGGTGGTAACTTTTCTTAAGATAGTTGATATGGATTTGCTGGTATATGTTATACATAACTAATGGATTGTGTATCTCCGAACCTTTATTCTGGGACTTTTTTTCATCAGGCAGATCCCTTGCAGCTTGTGAGCTATTACACAATGCTGGTTATGAAAACCTTTTTTGGGTTCAAGGGGGTTTGGAGGCTGCTGAAGAAGAGGTGAGTTAAATCTCTGCACTCTTGGCTCACATTGTTCCCTTTTTTCCCGTTCCTAAAAGCTTATGGACTTACAAATTCTTGTTTGGTGCAGGACCTAGAAAGGGAAGGTCCTCAGCCCTTCAAGTTTGCAGGAATTGGAGGGCTTTCAGGATTTCTTGGGTAAAAATGACGTAGTTTTACCTTTTCTTTAACCTATGTTCCACTTGATAAATAATTGTTCTGGCCTGATCTTTCCAATTATAGATGACCTTCCTCTTTAATAGACGGCATTGACATCCATGAATTATTTACCTGGAAATGAGTTCAGCCATGCTAATACATTGATCTGCTCAAAGTTTTCAATAATTAGTTATGCTTGATGTGGTACCATATTCGAGATCTTACTTACTAATTGGGTATCCAACCTACCATTGGTTAACCGTGTAATGCTCTGGAAGATGGCTTTCATGTCTCCTCAAGTTACAGAATTGATCAGTAGGTGCTGTTTAACTATCTTATTGGATCATCTACGTACCTGTTGAAGCATTTGATCAAAAGGCCGAAGCTAATAAATGGTCCACGTGCATATCATTTAAATATTGTCTTCAACACACCCCTAACACGTGGTCGGAGAATTAGACTTAATATGTGGTAAGATTTGAATACAAGAGCTTTGCATGCTCTAGTACAATGTTGAATCACTTGATCCAAAAGTTTGAGCTGATAGATAAAGCAACATGTATATCATTTGAATCTTGTTTTTGTTAGCAACCCTTAGAACTTTTACCTTTTCCATTAGTATTACTTAATTGCTCCCGATGGCTATACATATACATACTGCATGTCATGGATGGTTACCATGTATATAATGCCTTTTCCAAAATAGTTGTTTTCCTAACCTGAAAAACAAATTTTGTTTTACAATGGATGCAACTGAGAGAATAATGCGATCTAATAATGTACTAACGGCTGTTGCCCAATATTTTGTTAGTTGGACGGACCAACAGAGAGCTGCAGCTGCCAAGGAAGGCTGGGGCTACAGACTAATGTTTTCTGCCCGTCTGGTAATCAATTTCCCCCTTCTGACAAGTTAGAAACCTCTCCATAAAAGTTTTCCAGTATTCAAAATGCTCCCAATGCAGGTTGGACTATTTCTAGCAGCTGATGCTTTGTTTATTGGGGCGCAACAAGTGGGTCGTTATCTTCAGGATTTAAGGTCTCACTAAAAAACCACGAGATGGATGAAACTTCCCAAAGCAACAAAGGAATCACCATTCTCATCGTGATGTCTAAATCAGGAGCAGATGGTTGTTGCCATGGTCTTTATTTCAGCACATCGGATTTACGTGCTCTTTTTCAACACATTTTAGTTCACCCTCCTATAATGAGGTGTTCATTATAGTGTTGTAAGTAGTCATGCGGTAAAAGCCTAGAAAAATTTTAGCGAACTAGTATTCCTTGTAAAAATAAGTGAGTTGGCGTCTTGGTGATTATCGAACTACTAAACGTTTAGATTTTTTTATCATTAACAATTCTGTTCTGGAATTGCCGCTTCCTGCCCTGTTTCTTGATTCGATCACAAGTATTAGCATTTAGATGTATTTGTTGTCTGTGCGCCATGGTATTACAAGTATGGTTTTGTTTTCCAGTGAAAGATGCAAATTAGATAATATTTTTTAGCATACAGAGAAGGAATTAAGAAAGAGTATCTATTGTTTAAAATCTCAGTTGTGCTACTGCTATTCTTGTATTTGAATTTTCTCCTTGCCGGAATTGACATTCTCAGGACTTTTGGCAACGGATTCCCATGCTTCAGATTTATGACAATGCCTCACTTTTATGGTAAGTTGTGACGTTAACTTTAACGCCTCGCAGCACTTGAACTCTAACATGAGTTGATTATAGATGAACGTTTCTGGTGAGGTTCTAGGCCTCATTTGGTGGGGGTCTTTGAATCAGAACTTTGACATAAATATATGAACATTAAAGACATTCACAGTGAGAGCAACATGGATTTTTTATTCTCATCGATCACATGAGATTGTTCTTATCAATTACACAATGGAATTCTTCGGCACAGATTCCTACTGTTTATTATCATCCGTGTCAGCTGAAGAAAATGAACTTCATTACTTTCCCCACATGCCTCATTTTCTAGATCTAGGCTTTTATCATTTCATCGTTGACCTTTGGAGCTTGTCATTGATCCCAGATTCTGTGTGGCTTGGCCACTACAATCAGAGGCGATATCCTATGCATGGTGATGCCAAAGACGTCTGTCATATCGAGATCCTCAACTTGAACCCCTGGAGGAAGCTTCCAATCAAAGCTGTGAAGAAGTTGGGCCAGAGCAAGTTCGGTAGTTGCGGAACCAAATGCAATAGCAGGACAGATTCGTCTGCCAGTACCAAAAGGTATCAGCTCAAAATCTTGCCCCTTGAAATCAATATTGGTACCCATGAATCTTTCTGGTTCAAATATGTCTGGATTTTGCCAAGCTTCTGGGTCTCTTCCTATTGCCCAAGCATTGATGAAAATCCTCGTTTTTTCAGGAATGGTATACCCATCAATAGTGATATCTTCTGTGGATTCTCGTGGAACCAGTACTGGTGCTGGAGGATGCAATCTGAAAATTTCTTTAATGACAGCTTTCATGTAGTGCATCTGGGACAAATCACTTTCTGATACAATTCTTCGTTCTCCAACTATGCTTCTTACCTTAGCTTGTGCCCTTTCCAGTATTCTTGGATTCATCAAGAGCTCTGTCATTCCCCAGTCCAAGGTAATAAAGGTTGTGTCAGTTCCTGCAGCAAACATGTCCTGCAATGACAATAAAGATCCAGTTAAAAGAGTGATTGCACACAAGTTTAGTCATGCAACTTTATGAAGCATATGAAGTTGGCACTGACCAAGAGAATTGCTTTTCAACATCTTCACTCTTCTGTACTTCAAGTAAGACGTCCACAAAGTCTATCTTTTTCTTTCTTGCAATCTTGGTGATCCTTAATTGCCTCATCAAAAAACTGGTTGAAGCGTCTAAAAGTGTGCAAAAGTCTTGATTTTGTTCCAGTCAGTGTGTGCATAAATTCCATAGAAGGGAAGAAATCACCTATGCTAAATCCACCAAGTAGTTCTTGATATTCCTCGAGCATTTTTTGGAAACCATATCGATCATACTCTCAGCCTTCTGAGAAATCTCTTCCAAATACTACACGATAAAGAACATCGTTTGCATAGAGTGCAAGCATCTTGGTTAAGTTGGTGGTGCAGGGGTATGATTCTGCAATACGCTGGACCACACGAGCCACTTCTTCTTCTCGTACAAAGCCAGGATTGTACTCGTTTTCCACTCAGTAGCTCTGTTATGCAGATTTTTCTTATGTGCCTCCAGTAGGCACCGTATGGAGAAAAGACAATATCGGTGCAGTTATAGAAAAGATGTTTGGCTGAAAATATCTGGGGTCGGCTTGAAATTTCAAGATCATGGTTCTTAGTAGCTTCTTTCGCCAATCTTGCTGATGAAATCGCTACCGTTGGAATCTCACCAAGTTGTAAATGAATTATGGGGCCGAACCTCTTTGCAAGACCAAAAAGAGAGAGGTGAGGCATGTTGCCAAGTTGATGGAGATTGCCAATGATCGGGAGTTTTGGAGGGCTTGGTGGGGTTTTAGGATATCGTTTCTTTAAGTTCCTGCTGGAAGAAAACTTCAGCACTAGTGCCAGCAATACTGATGCAAATACTACAGATAACAGGAAGCATTCCTTCAGCCATTGTCGGAGATCCATTGGTACTTCTACAAGGTTAGTGGCCAAGACTACGCTAATAGATCCTATCTACCCAATGCCTTAAAAGAACTTAATATAACACTGCTGCCATTACGTCTCCTTTGACTGTTCTGCTACGAACTTTCTTCATCAAGAATATTGCTTGGACAAATGAATTGGGGAATCTTGACGAAGATTAACCACTTACAAGTGACTTTTTTCTCTCCACAATATGGGGTAGAGATATTTCTTTCAACCATGTTGATGGCTTTGATTTGCTATGAGATCTTTCTTGACTATGATTTGGCTTTTTATGAGTAATGTTGGTTTGCTTTTCTTGGTTTTTGCCCATTGGAGAGTGGTGAGTGTTCACGTCAAAGTAGAATTTTATTGAAGTGGTGAAAGAAGCAGTTACCTGCAAAATTATTCCGTGAACTATCTATATTCTGGTTTTGAAAGAAATTTGTATCTATAGCATGCTGTAAATAAGTGGCTTAGACAGCACTAAACGCTGTTGAAAAAGAAAAAGAAACTAAAAATGTCTTAAAAATTAACTTTTAAGTTGATTAAGCCTGGCCGTAACGTTTCGTCGCCCACCCAGTAAGTCTTCGTTTAATTATGGTCCCCGGCTTCATGTCTGATATGTCATATTGCCCATTTCATGCAGGGCAGAGCAGATGTGGAAACAAATCTTATCCTCATAAATTGCTTCATTTGCACATAATTTATTTATTATTCAGTAGCTGTCTTTATCTTTGTGGAAATTATGAAAAATTTGTAGCTATTTTTCTTGTCCCGATGTCCGGAAATTTGGATGCATGTATTCTCGAGTTTGTTGACAGGTACCAGACATGGAAATGTAAATGAATTTACCATTTTTCTTTCAAAGATAAATATAATTTATCATTCAAGAATTAGTCACGGACAAACTTTTATCCTTAGGTAATTCTGTTTATTGTTCTAATTACGCATTATCATGCAATAAACGAGAATTCAAAGAAGAAACACTAACAATCTGTTTGGCAACCAATTAGTCCTTAAATTTGACTATAATTATGAATTGTTACTTGACAACGTTTCATTGATGTTTTGAGAAGTCAACTTTTTCTTTATTCTCTCTCTATTTTTTCCTCCATAGTTTGCTTAACAATTTCTATGACTTGACATCCCATTTACACTTGACTTTTTTTAGGATTGCGTTTATCTCTCTCTTCTTTTTTCACTCCCCCCATCTCTCTCTTGCTCTCTTTCTCTCTCTCTCTCTATACTATTTCTTCTGCCATATGTGCATCGTACACTTTGTTGCATTGGGATGTTCTTATTTTTGTTATGTGGTAAAAGTATTGCCATTTCCATATTCTTCAATTTTATCCGTGATTCCTTCTTAATTTTTATAATAATAATTTTTATATTTTTCTTTTCCTGATGTATTGTAATTTGGATGTATTCTTCAGTTTGTTAAAGGTATCAGACATGGAAATGTAGATGAATTTATCATTTTTCCTTCAAAGATAAATATAATTTACCATTCAAGAATTAGTAGTGGACAAACCTATTGTTAGCTAATTTTTTTATTGTTTTTAGTTACGCATTGTCGTGTTAAACTATTAGAGAATTCAAAGAAGAAATGCTAAAAATGTTTTCTGCCAACCAGTTAGTTTATAAATTATATTATGAATTGTCACGTAACATTATTTCATTTCATTGAAACTTTTCTTTCAAAAAGTCAAGAATTATGATTGGCTTTTACCCATTAGTAACTTTTTACTTTTCAAAAATGTTATCAATAATAACTAGTATAAGAGTTGCCAAGAACACCCTAATAAGTTAAAAAAAAAAAAAAACAAATGGAGTTTACCGCGTCTAGTATCTATATACTCTTACATATCAGAGCGACAAAACAATTACTCTAGGGGCTATTTTAGAATTATACTACATTTCTTTTTGGAACCAAAATTTGCTAATGTTTTTAGTCATCTTATGTGTTAAAAGAATCACTATTTTCGTATTCTTCAACTTATTATTTATGATTCCTTCTTAATTTTTATGATACTTGTCAAGTATGTATACTACAATACTTTTGAATAACACAATATGATAAATCAACGAGAACTGAAGAAAAAATTTAGACGGACTAAATTTACGCATATAAAAAAAGTAAAAATAAAATGAGAAAAAGTATCTTGATGTGATCCTTTGATACCACCATCTTCGTTCACCACTGTCACCATTGATACTACCCCAGCCTGAATCAAATTATATATGCATTGTAAAATCACCACAAATCTCAAACTTCAAAGCCTAATAATATCAAAATAATGTAAATAATGAAAATGAATTCCCTAACAGCTTAGTGGAAGATGGAAGGAACTTGTATGTTGAGGCAATTACACTATATATCTGTAAAAATGAAATATCAATTTGGTGGAAATAATTTTGTAAAAATGAAAACGTCGCAAGATCTCCATCAATTGCCCAGTGGTGTCAAATTACTTTAGCTTGACAGGTTTTATCAGGTGAATTTAGTTGGGTACAAGGATGAAAACAGATAGTTCTCTCTTGATCATGGCCTCCATGTAATGCATCCCAAGTTCCTGAATCTGGTTGTGGCCTCCGAACCAGGAAATCTGCTAAAGATGTCTCTCCTCATGTATGGTACGTTGCCTGCTGAGTCCTTCTGGCAAGTTGATTTCTTGTTGGTTTTTGTCTCGAGAATGGACTCAATCTGAAAAAATCCTCCTGTGCTGTAATGAAGAACTCCAGGTGAACAGAAATGAGTTAAATGATCATATTCATTCACGTGGGCTTACTTATAATACTTGCAGCACAAAGAAGTCAAATCTTTTACCTGTCAAAGCAAGACACGAGTGTGAAATTTATCCTTGAAGGCTCTCCTTGGATACACACGAACCTTGAATGTTTCATTTCCATAGCTTTCTTGCTCCTGTTGTATATTCCATGCAGAAGTTGCAACAGAATGGCGACAATCAACCAAATCAATGACATTCAGTGTTGGTATTTCTCCAAAACCCAAAGGGATTTCCTTCAGTTTGAAGCACTCCTTAAGAATCAGGCATTGAAGTTTTGGGAAGTGAGCAGATTCAGCTGTCCACTGCACTAAGTCTGTCTTCTCAATAAGCAGATATTTCAGTTCACAAAATTCCCCTTCAATCGGTTCCCAGTAGGCACCATGGAAGGCATAGTTTTGCAGTTTAAGCACTTCAAGGTTGGGCAGAGAACCAACGATTGTCATATCTTCCCATAGAATCCGACAACCACTTAAAGTTAAGCTCTTAAGCTTTGGAGGGAAAGAAAGTTTTGGAGGAAAGAATTCTCCAGAATCTAGAGAATCCTTCACGATGAATTTCAATGTCTCTAAGTTGAGTAGATTCACAAGATTCTCAAGCTGGTAGTGCTTCCACCTATTATGGCTGCCAATTGGATTGTAAGAAATCTCCAGTTTCTTTAAATTTGGAATTCTTTCAAGAATCTCCTTTTTACAGATGAAGCCTCTCACTTCAGAAAGTGTTTGTAGGTCTTTCAGAATTCCAAAATCCTTTGCCTTAATTAGCCCAACAGAAGGATCAGGCAAGAAATTTGGTGTGAGATATAAATGCCTCAATCTTGGCATATTCCATATTTCTTGAGGCAGTGATGGACAGTGCCCAAATGTCCAATTATGATGAACAATAGTTTCTAAATTTAAGAGCTCACATATTGATCTAGGAAGCTGCCCACTATAGGTAAATCCAAGGTATCTCAAGTTAAACAGTTCAAGTATTTTAACCGCGAATTCATAGAAATGTATGACGATTATATCCAGTATCTTCATCAGTCTAAAGCCTAAATAGACTGTAGTTGGGAAATTAATAAGATAGGTACCTGTACACACAAGAGACTCCACACGTGACATTGATTGCATCAAGCCTTCACTTTGACGCCAGAATAGAACATCTGGATGAATGCTCAATCGGCAAAGAGTTTTGTCCGCTATAAGAAGTTCAATATTGTTCCTCACAACGTGAAGAAAATTCTCCGACCGAGCTTGTCTCAAGCAGAGGTCTCGTAACAGGTCATGGACGCTGCAGGTTTTGATTTTGCCACTAGAACTCCTCCTACGAACTAAAATAAGACTTCTGCCAATAAGATCCTCAAGGTATTCCTCTCCTACCTCTTCCAAGCCTTTTTGATTACTTGGTTCTTTGATAAAACCTTCAGCAACCCATAAGTTTATGAGTTTGGAGACAGGGATCTCAGAATCTTCTGGAAAAGCTCCCATGTAGAGGAAGCATGCTTTCAAATGGTGAGGCAAATGGCTATAACTCAAAGATAATATCTTCATAAATTTCTCTTCATTTTTGGTTATTATCGAATTTATATTTTCTGCAACATTCTCCCAGTATTTCCTGTTCTTGACCTTGGAGAGGAGACCTGCAATTACTACAACTGCCAGGGGAAGGCCTTGACAGTTTTGCACAATCTTATTTCCGATTTCCTCCAATTCAGGATGGCAACATTCCTTGGCAAAGACCCTCTGGCAGAATAGATATGAACTCTCATCCTGAGTTAGAAAACGCATCCGATGAAGAGAACTACAATTGACATAAATAGCCACATGTGACAACCTAGTTGTCAACATGATTCGGCTTCCATTCATGTCATCTGGAAACAACATTCTCAGACTGTCCCAAGCACTTTTTTCCCACATGTCATCCATAACTATGAGATACCTTTGTCCCTTCAAACTCTTGTAGACAAGTTCTGCTAATTGGTCTTCACTTTCTCCACCAAATTTGTCAGCAAGTACCTTCATTGAATTCAGAAGGTTTAATAGAATGTCTTTCACATGATACTGAGCAGATACCGTTACCCAAGCTCGAATGTCAAAGTGATATGCTATAAGGGAATCATTATAGAGACTTTCAGCAAGAGTTGTCTTTCCAATACCGCCCATCCCAACAATCGAGATGACTTCTCGTTTAGTCGATGATCCAGTGAGTTGATCCTTTATTCGGCTCAAGTCATCATCCAATCCCACCACAGTACTCTTGCCACTAGAAACAGGTCTTGATGTGACAGTGCTCTTGCCACTATCAAGATCAAAAGCTGAGATCCTTGATAATAGATCATCTAAGGTTGATTTCTTGTGCATTACCACAATCTCGTCTGCAATTGAATCAATATCTTTGAGGACCTTCTGCAGATCTTCTTTTTGATCCCCCTTCTGCAGACGCTGATATCTCCCCCGTGAATTCTGAACATTGGGAGCCGGTGTATACAGAACTGCAAAAACTAATCGCCTAAAGAAGGTCTGATCTCCTCTGCTAGCTGAAATAAGATCCCAGACACCACATGTCAGATATCGGATCAATCGTCCAAGAAAACTCCGGTTTTCTTCCCGTGCAGGCTGTGCAGGAAAATATGACATGATTATACCTTCTGCTTGATATGCAATTTCCGTGATTTGTTCTTCAAAAGATTTAACTACTTGGCTTCTTGTCTGTGAAGAAGAAGCTTCCAAAAAAGATTGTAAGAAAGTGAACCTTAGGATAAGGGATTCCAGTAGCTTCTTTTCATCTTCAAGAATCTGGTGGTGTCCATTAGCGCGCAGAATCTGCTTTGTCTTCTGGACAACTGAAGTTACAGCAGAAAAAGCCATTTTTTATTCTTACCCAGAAAAAAACACACAAAAACAGAGTTTCGAAGTAGTTTGAACAATTTGAGATAGGTAGGAACTTCCGATTCCTTAGCTAAAAGTCTAAAATACACGTTCAGACAAAGCTCCGACATTGTTGTATATTTTAAAGGGTAGGTCACTAGGTTGTCTCGTTTTCCATTCAAACACATACTATAGTTGATTTCTTTTTCGAAGTGTTTAAAATTTTATATGATGCGCCGTACATTTTTAATCATAAATAAATAACTGAAAGATTAATGTTACTACAAAGTCTGGATCTAAACAGCATTGCACCATTTAATTACAAGATCTGAATTCAATTAACAAACAGTTTGTACTGTATTCTGATATCGTGGCTTTCTCATCGTGTCTCCTTGGTCAGCTTAATTCTTCTTCAAGAAATCACTATTTGATATTTTCTTTATCAGTTCCCGATATGTTATATTCATACTAACAAGAGATCATAATATTTTATCGAATTAGTGAAAGTTACGCGATAGATGATAGTAGAAGGGACTAAAGGAATAAAGGATACATTTTTAGTTCGGAAAACTGTCATCTAAAATATCCATCTTCCACGCAGCAATAACATAATATTTGTAAATAATATTATTGTGATTAACAATTGGAAATTCATTTGGACTAGAAACAATATTTAGTGGCAACAGCAAGAAGAGGATTTTTCCTATGAACTGTAACACCAGGCTGTTCAGTCATGTCCAAATCCTCTCCCTTTTCTCCATTGGGCAATTTCCAATCAAACTTTTGGACAAGACTGGCCAATGCAAATTCAATAGTTGCCATTGCAAAACTGATTCCCGGACACCTTCTTTGACCTGCACCAAACGGAATCAGCTGCAAATCCCGTCCTCTGATGTCTATGGAGGAATTTAAGAATCTCTTTGGCAGTAACTTTTTAGGTTCCTCCCAGGATTCAGGGTCTCTACTGACTGCATGGTTATGATCACTGTCCCTGCTGCTATATCATATCCCTTTATTTGGACATCTTGGCTTGCTATTCGGGCCAAAAATGGGATTGGACTATGACAACGAAGCGTTTCCTTGATCACAGCTTTTAGAAACTGCATTTTCTCTAGGTCAGTATCTGTTATCTTCTGTTTGCCTTTAAGAATACCCCTCACCTCATTTTGCAATTTTTCCATGGCTTCAGGATGTCTGAATAGCTCCGTCATGGCCCATTCTAGAACTGTTGATGTGGTATCCGTTCCACCAACAAATACATCCTGGAATATTTACATGGATTATGGCAAAATAAATATGGATTTTGAATAAGATTCGAAAGAATGCAAAGCTCCATGCAAACAAAAAGAGACGGACAGAAATAGAATCTTTACCACGAGTATCCCTTTAATACTGTCCCTGTCAATGGAGATGCCAATGATGTTATCCTTGTACATGGCTGTCAAAATATCAAGAAAGTTCTCTGTACTTCCACTGCCGCGAACTGTGTTTCCTGATATATCCCGTGCAACATCCAAGCTTCCCTGAACTAATCTTTCCAAGAATTCATCAAGTTCTTTAGCAACCTTGTTGACCCTAGCTTTGAATCCAGAAACCCTGTCAATCCATGAAAGCCATGGAATGAATTCTCCAGCACTGATATTGCCAATCAGCTCGGTGATTTCCTTTAGCAGATACAGGAATTTCTTTCCATTTTCTTCTTCACTGTATTCCTCCCTAGAGCTGCTCTACAGACTACGTCATTTGCAAGCGACACGAACATCTCACTCAGGTTGACAGGTGACAATCTGTCTGATATCTACTTTCAAGAACCAGAAAAAAAAGTCAAGAAATCGATAACAATGCTAAGTGGCAGAAGATTAAGCACCAAAAAAGCATAGAAAGCTTCTTGACCTTTCTTGTCTGAAGTTCTGTTTCTTCTTCCCTGATGGAATGGAAAGACTGGACACTTTTATTAATTAAAAGCTGAAGAACGAAAATGCTTTTCAATTGCCTCAGTATTCTCCATAAGGATCAACAGACAAATCCTTCCCGTCATGCATTAGTTTCCTGGTGACACTTGAGTCTGGTTTATTGGCAAACATCAGATCCCGGGTTTTCATTATCTCTTCAGCAGCTTCAGCTGATGACACTATGAGTACTGGCTTATTTCCAAAGTGAAGCAGCATCAGAGGACCATATTTTTTGGCCAAGGATTGGAGTGACCTGTGAGTCAATGCACTCAGCTGGTGAAGATTGCCTAGGATTGGAAGCTTTGGAGGAGAGGGTGGCGGATTTTTCTTCCCTTTACGCTTGAACAGAATCTTATTGAGAAACCATACAAAGAATGAGGTGATAACAAAGTACAGAAATGGAAGAAATCCATTGATCTCTTGATGGGAACTAAACATATTTAGGCAAAGATTTTGCGGTCTGCTTCCAGAAGAAGGTCAGACTCACTTGTTAAGAGGACGGTATGGCACTTAGTTACGAGGCATGAACAGGTCTTGTTCCTGATAAATTCGAGATCAGAGATAGGACTTAGTTTTTAGAAGGATTTTTATCTTCATAAGAAAGTCAACGGAAGAACAACATCAACAGAATGCAAGCATATCATAAAACAGATCTGTTTCCAATGAATAAAAAGTCTTAAAGTTTGTATTCTTGCAATTTTTTGGCTTTACTGTGATGGCTCCGATGCCAGGCCAGCTTGCTAAATTAATTAAGAAACCAAAAATGTTGCTTTCACTTGCATCCGCTCCAAATAATATATCTGAGGTGCTAATAGAAAACTACAAAAATGAAATGATTTATTTTTACAAAGAACATTAATAGGTTAAGTTCAACAGCGGATTTCCCGATTCTGTGGCACCATTCTGCACAACCCTCGAGCACGTAATTAATACCCTCATTATTAAACTACATTGATAATAAATCAAAGTAGAGCTTTACATGCACTAGAAGCAATATTGAGTGGCAACAACAAGAAGAGAGTTTTTTCCTATGAACTGTGAAACTAGGATATTCATCCATGTTCAAATTCTCTCTTTTTTCTTCATGTGGAAATTTCCAGTTAATGTCATTATTATTCCTTGGGTCTCATAATAGAGGCTTCAACGGTTCTAACACAGATTACTAAAATTTGATTGACAGTGCCTAGATCGAAGATACAACAATAAAGCGCAACAGATAAATCCTTCCCATCATACAGTAATTTCCTGGTAAGACTCGTTCCAGGTTTCCTGGCAAAAATCAGATCCCAGCTTTTAGTTATATCTTTTGCTGCTTCGGCTGATGGGACTATGAGAGTTGGCTTATTTCGGAAGTGAAGCATCGTCAGAGGACCATAAGTTTTGGCCAAGAATTGGAGTGGTCTGTGAGTCAATGCGCTCAGCTGGTGAAGATTTCCTAGGATTGGCAGCTTTGGAGGAGAGGGTGGTGGATTTTTCTTCCCTTTACGCTCGAACAGAAACTTATTGAGAAACCATACAAAGAATAAGGTGATAACAAAGAAAAGAAATGGAAGATATCCATTGATCTCTTCATGAAAATTGAACATGTTTAGGCAAAGATTTTGAAGTCTGCTTCATAGAAAAGGACTGACTCACTCGTTAAGAAGATTGTGTAACGCTTTCTTATGAGGCATGAATGTCTTGTTCCCCATAAATTTGAGAAAAGAGAGGGGACTTATTTGTTGTTAGAAGGATTCTCTTAATAAGAAAGTTGATGCATGAAAAACACGAGGGGTTTTTGGCTGAGTAGTGGTAGGTGTAAAAACTTTTATTCAAATTGGGTTTGACCAGATATTGAGGATTGATGAATAAAAAAGCTTTTAGAATTTGAATTTTTTTTTTTTTTTTGGGCTTTCCTGTGACTTTCCCCAATGCCAGCTTGCGCTACATTATTTTAGAAACCACAATTACATCAAGACCAAATAATATATTTGAGGTACCACTGGAAAACTACAAAAAAAAAATAATTTTTATTTTTACAAAGAACATTAATAAGTTAAGTTCAACAAAGGGATTTCCCAGACTATGTCGTGCCATTCCACATGCCCCAAGCACGATAACTAATTTGTATTAAGTACACTCATTTTTACACTACATTGATACACTAGAAGAAATATTAAGTAGCAATAACAAGAAGAGGATTTTTCCTGCGAACCATGACACCAGGGTGTTCAGTCATGTCCAAATTCTCTCCTTCTTCTCCACTGGGCAACTTCTAGTTAAACTTGTGGACAAGATTTGCCAGTGCAAACTCAATAGTTGCCATTGCAAAAGTGATCCAAGGGCACCCTCTTCTTCCTGTACCAAATGGGATAAGTTGGAAATCCAGTTCTTTGAAATCTATGGAGGAATTCAAGAATCTCTCTAGTTGAAACTTGTCAGGTTCCTCCCAAGATGCAGGGTCTCTCTCGATTGCCCAGTAATTGGTTATGATCATTGTCCCGGCTTGTATATTATATCCCATTATTTCTACATCTTCTCTTGCTATTCGTGCCAAAAAGGGACTGGAGAATGATAGCGGAGAGTTTCCTTGATCACATCTTTTAGATAATGCATTTCTCCAGGTCATTAGCAGCTATACTTTGTTTGCCATTAAGAATACTTTTCACCTCATTTTGTAACTTCTTCATGATCTTAGGATGTCTCAACAACTCTACCATTGCCCATTCTAATGTTGTTGACTTCGTAATCCATGAAAAGAGCAAGAGATTTCTTTACCAAGAGAATTCCTTTTACGTTCTCCTCATCAATGGATATGCTGAGAGTATTATCTTGGTAAAACGTTGTTAAAATATCAAGAAAATTTACTGTTCTTCCACTCAGAACTGCCTTTATCTTTAGTGATGGATCCTGTCTGACATCCAAGCATCCCTGAACTACTTCCTCCAAGAACTCATCGAGTCCTTTAGCAACCTTGTCTACTTTAGCATGAAACCTCGAAACTCTGTCAATCTATGACCACCATGGAACAAATTCTCGCACGGTAATATTGCCCAGCAATTCTGAAAATTCCCTCAATAGATTCAACAAAAGGGCTGTTTCTTCTTTCCTGATGGAATGGAAAGATTGAACGCTTTTACTACCTAGAATTATGGCTTCTTTAGCAGTGATTGTCTGATCTTTTTCTAAAATTATGGCATCTCTCATTGCTATGACTTCATCTTTTCTTTGTAAAACAGCCTCTCTCTCAGCAGCCTCTCTCTTAGCTTCATCCAGAGCTTGGCAGAGGGATTCTTGTACCGCTATTGAAGTCTCTGTTCATCCTTGAGCTCTTCATATTTAGCTGTCATTTCTCAAGGCTGTCTTTGCGGCAGCAAGTTGGATGGCTTGGTCTTTCAAAGTCTCTGTTTGTTCATGATACGCTTGCCAGAGCTTTTGTTTCTCAGTACGAAATTTCTCGTGTTGCTTCTCCAGGCACATCTGCCTTTACTTTTTAATACCGCTGATAATACCTATCATTTACAAAAAAACGTATAAGAATAGTCATGTTGAGGAACGTGATGATTAAAAGTTGGTGATTTTAGACATACAAAACAGAGGCCGAAAGCAACGTCCTTTTCCAAATCCTGATCTCTCTGGACGTCCATGAATTTATCATACTCTGGGTCATCCGGAATCGCCTTCATTGCTAATAAGTCAGTGGTGAGGCGAGCTAGAGCGATTTGGACTGAAGTATCCAAGGGAATTTCTATGTTAATTTGGGAGAGAGGTGAAGAAGGTCCAGAAGTAGCAATGGATTTGCATTTTTGCCTTTGCAATTCTCCCTCTTGATCATCAGAATCTAAGTTAACTATAGAAAGTGGATTAGAAATGGGAATTGAAGTAGAAGACACCGTAATAGGATCAGCTAGAGTCACCAGTGAGGGGAGAAGATCTGTAGCCAAGGGTGGAACTATTAAAGTACAAGCAAGGAAGGTTATCATATCTACAATGGAAAAGGGAATAAAAAACATCGGATGAACATTGGAAATATCTTCTAGAGAGAAAGGACGAAAACTCTGAGTATCTATTGGCACTTGACTAGATAGAGGAGGAGAATCAAGAGCATGAAGGGGAGAAGGAGGTAATGGCATTTCTTGGTCTTTGAAAGAGTGATCTCTAGGTATTTGTTGTTGATCGCTAGAAGATCGGAAGAGCGCGTGTAGGGAAAG
>CAVNYN010232809.1:0-36787 GCA_963692815.1 Nyctanthes arbor-tristis
CCACAATGAACCCCGGTAGACCCATACCGAGATTCCAATTCAAAGCAAACACCACACTAATCTTCCCTATTCCGGGATCATTGAATAGGTCATAGTGTAGGAAATAATTCAAAATGGCTAAGAACACACAACAAGGCCATACAATCACAAAGCAATTCAAAACGGGTAGAGCATTAACTAGCGATACAAATGTAATAAATCAATCTTTCTTTCAATAATAATGTATTCAAATCCATGTTTGTCTCATCAAAATCATCAATCGAATACACACTTATCTTATCAAAACTTTATGCATGTAGAAAAGGAATCAAAGGTAACCTCAAATATTCTTCGAATAATCCACGTGAAAAAGTATCTTTAAAGCTTTGATATTCCTCAATTAAAGCTATCTTTCAAGCTATAATCCTTCCATATATGGTAAGGGACTCTTTTCAAAGGACAAATGGGTATTTTGGCGGGTTTTTATTGTTTTTCTCCTTCCCTAGGCCATTTTGGAAGAATTTTTGGGTCGGGAAAGAAAAGAGAAATGGTTTGGGAGTTCTTGGAAAACAATGAAACCCTTAGCGCCTATATATAATAGTTAGGATTTATCTAGCTTTAATAACTTTTGAGTTCCACCAACTATATCGTGACAAGTGGCGCCAATCATATTGTGACAAACGGCGCAAATCACATCATGACAAGTGGCGCGATGTGGCGCCGCACACTTGTCGGGAAATTGCTCAAGAAGTCCTTTCCCTTGTATTATCTCTCAATTAAGTTCACACTCTTTATTTCATATCAATTAAGTCACTACACTTTAATTTATATTAATTGTCAACCAAATTCTTTCTTTAGCGTCAATTCAATAACAATCTTCAAGCAATCTTACAATAATATTCAAGTAATTTTTTCAAAACAATAATTTCGTTGCTTACCTTAATTTGTAGAAATTTCCGGGATGTTACAATGTTTGTACATATATCTTTAATATTTAGATTGTTGAAAATTACTACTTCTGTCTTAAAAAGATGGTCTAGGTTTTCTTTTTTGTACGTTTCAAAATATGGTCTAGTTTCTTTTTTAAAAAATAGTTGAAATATTAGTTCTCTTATATGTCCATACTTAATGTTTAAAAAATAGAATTATTAAAGTGCACGTGACCTTTGTTAGGTCCATAAGATACCACAGTTTTTAGTGTTCTGTGACATGTAGTTCGACTCTTTTTATTTTTCTCTTCATAGTAATTGTTAATAAATAAAAAGTTATAACAAGAAAATGTTGTTAAAATTTATTTTTTCAATGTTATTAAATAAATTTTTCTTAATTTATGTTAAAAATGAATAGGACCATCTTTTTGGGATGGAGGTAGTACATGTACGATAACCTTTTCATTATGTGGTCCTAAATTTTAATTATCTAACCGTAAATTGTAGAATATAGATGCATTTCGTAATACCAGTTTGAAATTCAACTAATAATTCATTGATCTTAATATAAATTGTACATAGTGAAGACCCATAGTACTGGATTTTATTAAGCAACAAATTTTAATCTCAATATTCTTTGTTCAGTGCACACATTACCAATGATATACCTTTTAATTGTTTCTCCTAATTGTATATGTGAAACACTTATATGTGCTCATTATTCAAAAGAAATCTCATGAATACAATCTGCAGTCTTAATTTTCTTTACATTAACATATGTAATGTGAGTTTTGATACATGAGTTGACATGTCGTCTTGGAAAATAATTAAAATATAAAATAGAAAATTCATTATATACTGCTAGCCAATGTATAATGCACATAACTGTATACATATCATATATTTTAGTTTCTTCGTGACATCAACCCAAATAGACACAATTACGCTATATTTTATGTAAGAAATTTTTCTAAAACTCTACCTGTTTAACACACGGGTGAAAATTTAGTCGTAATTAAAGAAAAGATCCCTGGTTGTTAGTCTTTTTATTAAACATTTATGTGCCTAACATTTTTTTTATATATTTTTTCTCAAATTTTTCATTTTGTTATCACTTCATTTTTTATTTCTGAACATTATAAGGGGAATTGTAAGGGAGAGGAATCGCTTCATGTTTTTGATGATGGGATATATGTTCGACTTTTTTTAATACTTTAAGATCTTATAAAAATGTGTACTTCTATTTTTATAAATATTAGTTAGAAAAATAACTTTGCAGAAAATTTTTAAAATCAAAATATCATTCTGGTGCAAGATATGCATGACCAACAAAAGGTTGAAAATGAAAATACGACAAGAATAAGTTAGTGACGTAAATGTAAAATTTTAAAAACATAAGGATATTAAATATAATTGTATTATAGTGTGGTTAGTAAAAAATGATGTGTCAATATAATCACCTATTTCATAATCTATTATCGTTAAGTGAACCACCTATAAGGATAGAAAAGTAGAAAAATATTACACAAATTATATAATCAAACAATGATCTAAAAATTTTTCAATCAGTAAAGTAGATAATCTCCCTAGGGTCATTTTTTTTTCAATCAGTATAATATATCAACTATGCACATTTATATGAAAATAAGACTTCTCTTTTTTTTTTATTTATTTTTTTTTTGCGAAATCTAACTTGAAATCCATTTTATGATCTTAAAGTCTAGCTCAGCCTGATTTAGGACGTGACTATATGATATAATTACTATCGTTTTCCCATATGGCTACACAATCTTGTGTTACTTAAACCGATTGTTTAATGTTATTTATCTAGACTGAAAATCAGTCTCTAGTCTAATTGACATTTTTTCCATATCCTCAAATGTAAAAATACCAGCTAGATTAGATATTGGATAAGTAGTACTACTCATTGTAAAAAAATGTTCACCTCTAATGGTATATCACCAAATGTCCAATAAGTTAAAAGTTTTAAAATATATGACACTTGATGATATATCAATGAAGATGGGCATTTTACACGATTCCCATTGTAGGCATTTGAGAATTATTGATAATTGGCATCCTTTTATTTACTTGGACAAACTTGTACACATTAACAAAATGGCTAATTGGCGCCTTATAACCCTATTCTTTCACTTTATTATGCAATCTAACTTTAACCTTTGAAATTTGGTAATTCTAACCCTAGATCTCACTTTTTTTTGCATACTCTAATCTTTTTTATTTAAAAAGACTATAATACCCTTAAATTCTAATTTAACTAATTAGTAAATAAAAATAGATAAAAAGGAAAAAATTAATTTGGTTGTATTAAAAAAATTAATTTGAGAATTTAGGGATGGTAATGGGGGCCGATTGATCTACTTCATAATCCTCTTAAAGTAGGGTAGTGCAGTCAGAATTAATATGTGCATGGGGTAATGCAAATCGACTTTTTATCGTGTCTAGCAATTCATTTATCATATTTTTCTATTGTCTAAAAATTTTCCTCATTTATATCACATTTTTATTAGTTTTAATTAAACCTATGGTTGCGAATGGATTAGCGTGAACTTGGTCTATCCCACTTTCCAAGTTTGTAGATCGAAGACTGCTACTCTACTAGTGCGAATCCCATTATGTTCAATGTGAATAAAATATTTTAGCTAGTACTTCAAGAAATTCAGTAATATTTCAATAAGAAATACTAAAATTTAAAATTGGTAAGCATGACTTTTTATTTTTATTTGTTTATTGCATATTAATTTTAATTTAATTAAAACTTGAGGGTAATATTGTCTTTTTAAGTCAAAAAGGTTATATTGCACTAAGAAGGTGATATTTGAGGTTAGAATTGCCAAGGTTGAAAGGATATAGTTAGACTGCACAATAAAATGAAAGGTTAAGGTTAGATTACACTAATTAACCTTAACAAATCATTGTTTGAAAATATAAATGGCTTTTGTGGGAATGAGTGCTTGAAATTTGTGTAATACAAGTAAATTATGTTAAACATGTGTAGTGACTGGTTTGACTAAATTATATTTTAAAATAGAAATGGTTTGTGAATGACTAATTTGCGCTATCTAACCGCAACCTTTCAATCTTATTATACAATCTAACCCTAACTCTAACTTTTAAAATTTAGCATTTCTAACCTCATATCTCAATTTTTTTTGCGCAATCTAACCTTTTAAACTTAAAATGACTATAGTACCTCCTCAAATTTTAATTATATTAAAAATTACTATTAAATAAGAAATAGATAAAAATAAGAAAAAATATAATTTAGTTATATTTTTTTAAAAAAAAATCAATTGATGAAAATTTAGCGATGACAGTGAGGCAGATTGATCTGCTATTCTATGTGCCTAATGCAGGGTAGGTGCGGACTAGATTGATGCAAGGGTGGTGATGTCTGACTTGACTTTTTGATTTGTTTATCAATCCAATTTGTTATATTATTTGTCATTTTTAAACTTGTTCTCATTTATTTTACAATTTTCATTCATTTCAGTTAAGCGAATCGTCACATGCAGAGCATGGCTAGGCACCCTTGGTCCACCCCTGTTTGCAGGAGTTTGTTTCCCGAAAATACTCTTTCATCCAGGGAGGTTTCCTATTGAGTTCATGATGAATCAGATATTATTTGTTTTCACTACATGAATTTGATAATGTTTAAAAAAGAAATATTAAAATTTAATATTCATAATTTTCATTTAATTGTTTTATACTAATTTTAACTAAATTAGAATTTGAAGGTATTATTGTCTTTTTAAAAATAAAAAGGTTAGATTGCACAAAAAATGTGATATTTAAGGTTATAGTTGCCAAATTTGAAAATTTAGGGTTAGTTTGCACAATAAACTGAAAGGTTAGGGTTATATCGTGTCAATTAGCCGTTTATAAATTGTTTAAGATAATAATTTTGTTACAAACGGAACGAAACAGGCACAAATAATTTATTAAACTTACGTTAGAACATGAATAAGTACCCTGAGAGTTGAAATAACCAAAGAAACATGAGCTGGAGACTTCAAGTTTGTGTTTTTGTTATATGGTTTTACCCCTCGATAACACAAACTACCATACCAACTTTAGCTAAATTAGCTAAGTGGTGTTTTAAAAAAAAAATAATAATAAATTAATACGTGTATACAAAAGATAAGTTAACTTTGAGCATTCGATTAATTAAACCGACTATAGTTCTAAACGCACATGGCCCATTGGTGAGTGGGATAGATGCCTATATAGTAGATATAGACACGGCTCAACAATATGTCGATATCCTCTCTCTGCAAACCCAATATGCTTGGCATTATGTGTTTGAAATAAGTGTTAAAAGTATTATTTAGTTAAATATTTTTGTTATGAGTTTTTTTGGTACTTTAATTTATTAGATTACAGTTTAGAGTTTGTCTTATTTTATTATAAATAGTTATCTTATAACCATTTTATATTTTATCTGAATATGAAATCTTTTTAATTTTCACATGGTATCACATCATTTGATTTTGGGATAGGTTGGTCATTGCTTCTGTTCTACGCAGCTCGTCCGGCAAAGTCCTTTGTTTCGTTTATTTCCGTTATTATCATTCTTCGTTTTTCCATTTGGATCTAACTCATCTGGTGAAGTTGTTTTACTGTTTTTAGATATTTTCTAGTCGGTTAAATTCCTTCGCTGTAGTGACCTTTGTAAAGTTGTTCTAGCATCAGATTGCCTAGAAACAAAGTTATTGAGAAATATTTGCAGGTGTGGCCCACATCTAAAGTTGTCCTTGGTTCGTGGCTCGAATTGCATATTGTTATCGCCTTTTAGTATTCAGTGGAGTCAATGCGTGCTCTTTGCAGACTTGCATTTTTTTTTTTTTGTGCGTGTGTGTGTTATGAATTTGTTTGTTTGCTCCTGTCTCAATTGGCTAATTTGGTGTCTCCCTCTATTAATGTGGGGGTTTTGAGTGTATAGGTAGACATAAAAGATAAGGTGGAGAATTAGGTTTAAAGGGATTAATTAATATATATGTTGAGTGATTTGATTTTTGGTTACTTAATTTGAAATGGAACCCAATGTTAATCAGTACCAATATATTTGGAGTTGTCTTTCTAATTTAGTCCAGTTGATATCTGGAATTGGAATTTAGTTCTCTTCGTGTTTCTCAATTTTCTTATTCAGTATATATGGAATTGGTTGTTAGGTTTTGATCTCTTTTCACAATCATGAAGTCTATGCATTTGGATTGTTGTTTGCTCCTATTATGATGAAGAGTTGTTGAGTTAAGCTCATAGACTGCATGGTCTGCCTCAACCTTGCTTGGATATGAAGTGTGAAAAACTGGTGTGTCTTGTTTTGTATCTTGGAAAACTCTTGATGATGACAATCATGAGTTTGATGGGAGCTGTTAGAAGTATTATTTGGTTAAATAATTTTCTTATGCGTTTTTTTTTTGGAACTTTAAATTATTATGTTACAGTTTAGGGTTTGCCTTCTTTTATTATAAATAGTCGTTTTGTATTAGTTTTCACAATAAGAAGAGAGAGCAGTAAACTCTCCATTATATGGATAGAGGTTGATGATTTTTCCTTGAAAAGTGTTTTCAACAATAATATGCTTAAACTATACTGATATTAGATCATATCACCTAACAATGTGATCAGTGCATCACCTAACGATGTGATCAACATTGCAACATCTTTTTAGACCACGAAGCTAAGCCACGTATTAAAACACTATGCCTTCATGAGACAAAAAGTTGTATAAAGTCCAATTAATTATACGAATTAGACATGTGCTTAATTTAGTGACATTAAGTTCCTATACTGGTAACACACAGCTCCCAGGCTATAAAAATTTAAAAACAACGCCGAAATAGGGTTAAAAAAAAAAAGACACGAAAATATTCTCATATAAAATACATAATATATTTAAGACAATCTGTTAGCATCATATAAAAATATGTTACGAAAGCATCATATACAAATATAAATCACATTTTTCACTTAAAAGGATAAAGGCATATGCATGTTGCGCAATGGTCAATAAATGACACATAATATTTACCACCATCACTTGATTGAATTAGTGACAACTACACATAAAAAAAGATCACGTCTAATGGAGATGTTTTCGTAAGCCTTGAATTGCAAAATGGTAACTTACGACACTTTGTTAAAGAAGACTAAGTGAGATGAATTTTTATTCATGGATGACATCAACGACTATGCCAAA
The DNA here is from genome assembly GCA_963692815.1 of Nyctanthes arbor-tristis. NCBI lineage: Eukaryota > Viridiplantae > Streptophyta > Magnoliopsida > Lamiales > Oleaceae > Nyctanthes > Nyctanthes arbor-tristis. Next base: position 7,132 of record CAVNYN010232809.1, read on the forward strand.
TCAGTAATGAAGACCGAAAATTTGAAAAAGCAAGTAATGTTTGTGAGCTTGAGCTTGACGATAACTTGGGCAATTTATAGACTTCGTCTTTAACTGATCCAGAATTAGAGTTCTCGTATGTAGATCCTTCACAAGAAAAAAGGATGGTGAGAACCCAATAAATATAATTTACCAATAACATGATAAAGATTATAGTTTCATTGAACTCAATTCAAAAGCTCAGCAGTTGAGTGTCATGATCCATTCCACTAAATCTTTTTAAGTGTGAAATCAAGAAAACTTTAATAGCTTTAATAAGTGGGATTGTGAAATACATAATGCTTAATGCCTTTTACAAACCTGGAAGGAAACTATATACTCCCTCCCTCTCGAAAAGATAGTCTCATTTTCCATTTTTATCTTGTTCCAAATTACATCCTTCTTTTCTAAGTTAATTTTTTAGTTTTCTAATATACCCTTATTTATTATTTATGGTGTATGGTAAATCAAGGAGAACTAAAATGAAATATTAAATAAATTAAAGAGTATTTTAGGAAATATATTGTTAAACTGTATATTACCAACAACAATAATTAAGTTTTTTTAATCTACGTGAAAAATAAATGGGAAACATTGTACCCGAGCTGAGTTGAAATCAAACAAGTCAAAAGTCAATGGTCTAATAGGGGTCAATCATCGTAGTCCACACTAGAAGCCAGGTCTTGCCTATGGAGGGTAGCATGGAACATACTTAAGATCTCGTTCGTAGAGAGCTACCTGTGAAGCACAAATTGTTCACCTTTCAACTCTTTTCCCATCTAGGTCTTTTTCATCAGGTCTTCATTATTTAACTTATCTAACCAAGTCATCATCTGAGCTGACCCGATGCCAACTGAGCTAGATGGAAGACCACGTCCTTCAAGAACAGGATGCTAAATGTAGGGGGCAAGTGGTCACATCAACGATAGTTTTGCACCCCACTAGGGAGCCTTGAGTGCTAAGTGTGCTTTATTTAGTGGTCCACATGTCAAGCATGTTGGATACTTGTAACAAATATCTTTCATACACTTCCCACTATGAAGATATTACACATTTAAGGGGAGAACAAAGCTGAGTTAAAAAAGGCTCCACTCTAAATTCTCTCTAACTTTCTTGTTAATTTACATATATAGCCACTAGCTCTTCTTTTATAGGATTGATCTCTATATCTTCTCTTATTCTTAAATAACTGTTTATCAATCCAAATCCCGCCTAAAGTTCAGTTCAGTTCTCGTTAGACCTGACGTCTATGACAGATAAATAACAACCTAGTCACTAGTTCAACCCAAATCCATTGTTGACTTGGAATCCTGACAATTCGAAACGTCAACAAGGAATATCTTTGTGGACATAGGCGAACCCAGCTCAAAAGTTTAGTGGGGCACGAGTTAATAAAATCTGATAATTGAGTAACATTTCTTTCAAAGACGTGGTATAATAAAATAAAAACACTGCCGAATGATCATTTTGTTGTCATATTTAAGGTACAAAATGAGTGCTCTCCACAATTTTTTTTTTTTTGGTAATATTTGATTTGTTGCATATTGTAATCTAATTAAATTAAGCAGGAAAAATTAAATCTTCTTGTTGCACTGGTATTTTTGCCATCATTTTCCATATGGTAAAACTCAATTTTGTTATATTCTTCATGGAGCTTTTACCTAATTCATCGAAGTCGAAATAGCAAACGTCATTACCTTCTTCTATATCCCCCACTCAAATTTAATGAAGAAAAACCAAACGAAAAAATAATAAAAAAATTAAAAAAAAAAAAAAGAAACAAATGAAAGTTCATTGGAGCCTAGGGACCCAACGGGCCCCGAATTATCTCCGCCATTGTCAGTTTATAATAATACTAGTTTATAATGCGTGCATTGCATGTGAATTCGGGACGATATGTCATGAATTTATCTTTTGTATTGCTTTAAACTTGAATAAATGCTCTTTTATATTTAAACATTATATCTATTGATTTTCATTCAATTGATTCTTTATCATCAAATTATATTTTCTAATTTCTAACTACAAATTTTATACAACTTCTATATAAAAGCTTTATATATATAAAATGGATACTACACTTCATTGGAATTGTATTTCGAAGCAAAGAAAAAATTTCTCCAGTAGCGATTCCAACATTTAAAATTTATCTTGACAATTCTAAAATGGATTATGCATTAATATAATAACCAATAACCAACGAATTAATCAGGTTTCTTACATTAATTTTATGCCTTTACTTTAGTCGAGTGGTTGTAAATTATTGACTAATATGAAATAATTAAATTAAATAAATAATAGTCATTTCATTTTTTTCTTTTCTTTTTGTTTACACTTGACGAAACACAAATTGGTACTTGTTTTACGTAACTAATTTATCGATCAATATGAATAACTCAATTGAATAAATAATATGAGTTTACTTTCTATTACGCTTTTACTATGTTTGTTTTCTTCATTATTTTCTTAACTTCGTGTATTATTAAGTTTGAACTAACTAAGAATAGTAACTAATAATGACTATTGTCTTTTCATTTTCTAACTTATGTATATATTTTTAAGTAATCAATAACGAAAATAACAAAATTAAGTAAAATATGAGTAGATCCTGTCAAATATGTTTAGTAATTGGTTTGAGTAAATTATGTTTTAAAATAGAAATGGTTTGTAAATTGTTTAAGATAATAATTTTGTTAAAAACTGAATAATACACGTACAAATAATTTATTAAACTTAAGTCAGAACATAAATAAGCACTATGAGAATTGGAATAATTAACCAAAGAAACATGAGCTCGAGACTTCAAGTTTGTGTTTTTGTTATGTCGTTTTAGCCATCGATAACACAAACTCACCAAAGATGCCAACTTTTGGCTCAACAATATGTCGATGTCATTTCTCTGCAAACCCATTATGCTCGGGACAATGTGTTGGGAGTAAGAAGAGAGAGCAATAAACTCTCGTCCATTATATGGATTGAGGCCGATGATTTTTCTTTAAAAAGTTAAAAACAAAGCCAAAACGGGGGGGAAAAAGGCACGAAAATAAATATTCTCTTATAAAATACATAACATAATATACTCAAGACGCTCTTTCAGCATCATATACAAATATAAATCACATTTTTTACTTAAAAGGATAAAGTCATATATGTATGTTGCGCAATGGTCAATAAATGACACGTAATAATTACCGCTAACAGTAGATTGAATTAGTGACAACCACACATAAAAAAGATCGAGTCTAATGGAGATGTTTTCGTAAGCCTTGAATTGTAAAATGGTAATTTATGGCTCTTATTACAATGACAACTGGGGAAAAAACTCAACAAGCATTCGATGACGACACTTTGTTAAAGAAGACTATAAGTGAGATGAATTTTTATTCATGGATGACATAAACGACTATGCCAAATCGGTAACGAAGGCCGAAAATTTGAAAAAGCAAGTAGTGGTTGTGAGCTTGACGATGACTTGGGCAATTTATAGACTTCGTCTTTAACTGGTCCAAAATTGGAGCTCTCGTATGTAGATCCTTCACAAAAAGAAAAGATAACGAGATGAGAACTCAATAAATATAATTTACCAATAACATGATAGGGATTATAGTTTCATTGAACCCAATTCAAAAGCTCAGCAGTTGACTGTCATCCATTCCACCAAATCTTTCAAGTGGGAAATCAAGAAAACTTTAATAGCTTTAATCAGTGGGATTGTGAAATGCATAATGCTTAATGCTTTTTATAGAGATGGATTACAAGGAAGGAAACTATACACTCCCTCCGTCCCGAAAAGATATTCCCTATTCTTTTTTTTATCCATTTCAAATTATATTCCATTTTCCTAAATTAATTTTTTAGTCTTATAATATACCCTTATTTATTATTTATGTTGTATGATAATCAACAATAAACCCTTATTTATTATTTATGTTGTATGTTAATCAACAATAAAGGAGAACTAAAATGAAATATTAAATATGTTGCCCAAAAAAAAATATTAAATAAATGAAAATGTATGTTATAAAATATATTATTAAATTATACATTTCCAACAACAATAATTCAGTTTTATTAATCTATGTGAAAAATGAAAATAAAATATCTTTGCGGGACGAAAGTGAGTATATATTAAAGACTAATCATTACTTTATTTATATATATTTTAATATGGGTAATTAATTATGGAATCAATAATGCATTCAGGAAATTGGGTGTATACGTTAGTTGAAAGGGAATTATTGAGCAATAATCCATTCTTTTTATATTTAATTTAATCAATGTGATTATGAAATCAACCTTTCATTAAGAGACAGCTAATAATAATATAATCATAAATATGTTAAAGTTTTTCTAAATAATTAGACATAATTTAATTGCAAGTTGTGGACAAAGCTTCATCAAGAGTATGATTAATCATTAAACACTAGAATCCATTCTTTTTATATCAGACGTGTGCTCTTCCGATCTATTTAATAATTAATAATATAAGCATGATTATGAAATCCTCTCACACTTGCACTAGTTGGACAGACGAAAATTAATATTTATCAAATGCAATTCATGTGAACCAACTTTTCATTATAACTAAGATTATTTAATTTAATAATACGATTAAGTTCCCTTTTTTTTTTTTTTGGGGTCCCTTTCTGCTGCCAGATTCCTATATATTAATGGGTTATTATAACAATCCATATTCAGTAATTAAAATATTGAAAACTCTCTACTCTCAAAGTTAAAATCTCTTACCTTTCTTTTTTCCCTGCCATTTATTCTTGCATTCTTTCCAACATGGGAAATGCGTTATCGGAGGCAGTACAAAATGCAACAATCCTGGATACTAAGTTAGTCATTTGTATTGTGAGTGAGTATATCTCAAAATTTTCTTCCCAACAGGGCAAATGGGTACATGATTTTTTAGATAATTTTAAGGAACCTTTACAAGGAATCGGAAACGTCAAAGACATTGAAGAATTTAATGAAATTAGATTCTTCTTCCAACAAGTAGTGTCACTTGGGCAAAAGCTCAAGGTATTTTTCACAGTCCCAAACCAGCAAATCATGTCAAATGTTACTCCTACTCTCAATCCTAACCAAGTTGTTGGGGCCTTCGTCAATTTCCTCCTCTTAATGGTAGAAGCTGTCCTTCGTCTAGACACAGATCCCTCTATAAAGTGTTTGATCCAAAATCTGCGTACAGAGCTAGGATTTCTTATTACTTTTCTTGGTGATACAGCCGTGCATTTGCATCCCAGTACCAATATATTGATAGAAATCGAAGCTGTGGTGAATGAGCTTGGAAGTTTTTGTATTCATTCTTTATCACCGTGATTGTCTACATGCAAATCCATGTGAACGAAGACAAGACCAGCATCGAGGCTATCGTCAGTGAGGTAGGATTTTTCTTGCACTCCAACCTTGTTGAACCCATCGAAGGTTTACCGTTGCAGGCCACTGAGGTGGAAGAAGTCAAGATTTCAATAAGGGATTTCAACGCTTTGGTCCACAAAGTGGCAAATTTCATAGATATCTTGACTTCCCCCAAGAATGATCATTCTCTTTCCAATTTGCTATCAAAGTATGAGATCTTGAAAACAAAGATTAAGGATCACTGCATCACACAGTTAAAGAACCCAAGAATATGGCTCCAAAGACTGCTGTATGTTCACTTTCATTATTGATTCCGTTCTTGATGATCTCATGTGCTTGATAAATAATAATCCTAAGAGGATTGTTGGTGTGACCAATGAAATTGTATGAAATTGTAAGGATTCATGAGGAGCTAATGTTAATGAGATCTTATGTCACAGACATAGTTTTACCGGAGGGAGATGAACATGGAGAAATTGTGATACAAACCAGCAACATCGCATATGAAGTTGAATATGTTATCAACTCATTTCCTCCTATTTGGTATGGCTCCCTCAACTTATTGAGAAGATTCAGCTTATTATGACAGGCATCAAAGAAATGAAAAAAAACAATGGCATAGCAGAATATGATCAAGTTGAACGCATATCATTGCAAAATAAAGATCTGCCCATTTTGGGTGACTGTGAGGTTTGACAACGTGGCTATCGAAATTACGCAACAACTTATTGGACAAATAAACCATCTACAGATCATTTCCATTGTTGGAATGCCTGGACTTGGTAAGACAACTCTGGCAAATAAACTATATAATCATCCCTCCATCGTCAATCATTTTTACTTGCGTGCCTGGTATGTTGTTTCTCAAGCATATAATAAGAAGAATATGTTGATTGGCATTTTGTACTCAATAAAAAATGTCAAGAGGGAAACACTTGTGGAATTGGACGATCAAGAATTGGGCGAAAATCTTTACAAAAGTTTAAAAGGAAGGCGATACGTTATTGTCATGGATGATATATGGGGTAAAGAACCATGGGATGATTTGAAAAGATATTTTCCAAATGATGGAACTCAAAGTAGAATCCTATTCGCGAGTCGAAATAAAGAAGCCGTTCCAGAAGCCTCACATCATAGTGTCATAAATGACCTTCCTTTTTGTCGGAAGCTGAATGTTGGGAATTATTACAATAGAAAGTATTCCGAGATGAAAATTGTCCTCAACAGTTGCTAGAAACTGGAAAGCAAATTGCAACAAGTTCTCGTGGCCTACCGCGTGCAGTGGTTACAATCTCTGGTGTTCTTGCAAATATGGAGAAGAAAGAACACTTGTGGCAGAAAGTTGCAAGCAATCTAAGTTCACATATATATGAAAATGCAAACAATTGCATCCATATATTAGAACTTAGCTACAAGTATTTACCAATGCGCTTGAAGCCATGTTTTCTTTACTTTGGAGATACAAGGAAGATGCTGAAATACCAGTGAGAAGGTTGATACAGATTTGGGTAGTCGAAGGATTTATATCAAAGAAAGATGAGCATGAAAGCTTAGATGACGTGGCACTTGAATATATGATGGAATTAATTAATAGGAGCCTGGTGCTTGTTTTGGAAAGAGGATCTAATGGCATGGTCAAATTTTGCAAAATTCATGATCTACTGCATCAAATGTGCTTGAGAATAGCTGGTGAAAATAAATTTTTGAAGGCAATTAACGTGTAAGTTCACTGTTTTTCTTTGTATTTCCTTCATTTTTTTTTTTTTAAGAACTTTTGCCTAGTAACAAGGGTTTCCTTTGGTTTTGTTACCAGAGATATTGACGATCCGTCATTCAGTCCAGTTTTGATGTACCAGGAAGCCCATTGTCTAAAAATAAAGCATGGGGATTGTTCATTCCCATATTTGTCACCGCCTTTTGGGCCACATGTACGCTCTCTTCTATGTGCCTATCATGGGTGGCCCAAATTATTCTCCTGCAACTTCAAAGTTGTTAAAGTCTTGCTTTGTTATGGAGAGGATCTTTCTAACATTATACTAGGAATTGAACATCTAGTTCAGTTGAGATTCTTGTCCATTGCATGTAAACTGCCACCAATGGAAAGCTTCCATAGACTAGAATATCTCTATGTGGATAATGCCAGCAAAGTTGAAGTATCGGATGCTCTTCTTAATATGACGAGTTTGAGATACATGTGTTTCTATGGTGGGGTGTACTTCAGTAAATCTCTACGTCAACGAGCAGCTAAGGGTAAGAGCTTCCTAGTAAGTAATAACCTTGAAAGCATATCTGTACTTTCAATTTCTGATAAAACAGAAGTGAAAATTTTGACGTCTTTACCCAAACTTCGTAAACTGAAAGGCAAGGTTGGACTTTCACTCCATTGTTCCTTTGACCTCCTTAATCAACTTGAATCACTTAATCTATGTTATGATTCTATAACTGGGAGAGATTCAGGTACCATTCTGGTTAGTCTACCCCAAGATCTAGAAAATTAACTCTATTTCATGTAAATGTGTCTCCCAAACAAATGGAGATAATTGGAGAATTGCAGTATCTTGAGGTTCTAAAATTAGAAGAGGTTGTCTTTGAGAGTGGAGAATGGGAGATAGGTGAAGATGAATTTCCACGACTTAAATTCTTGAGATCTTTAGAGTGCGACTCGCAGAATGGAATGCTTCAAGTGATCATTTCCCAGTACTTGAACGACTAGTATTGCAACGCTGCCAGCATCTCCAAATTGGATCATTAGGTGACATTCCAACATTATTGATTATTGGGGTAGATGGATGCACTGAAGCTATCATAGAATCCGCAAAGCAAACTATGGAAGAACAAGAAGACATGGGAAATGAAGTTCTTAAAATCATAATTTCTGGCTCTTCAATTCGAAGTGAAAGTGAAAGTGAAAGTGAGGACGAATGGGAAGATTTTGTGAAAGAAGTGAAGATATTTAAAAAAAAAGAAGGAAAATAAGAAAGTCAAGAAGAAAGTGCATTAAGACAGAGCATCCACTTTGAAGGTATGCTAGAATTCTTTAACAATTCCCTTTTTGCTTATCTAACTGGAAGTTGAACAGTTCTTTATTGCAATTTGAGTATAACCTTGTCAACCTCTAGAGACATTTCACAAGGTAATGAAAGAAATTCTCCCCAAAGTTTTTCTTGAGCCAATCAATATCTTTGTTGCATTTCTGCAGTTGTTGTTTGATAATGTTTTTATTATTATTTTCTTGCAGTCTTCTCTTGGTAATGCTAATTCAGCTCCAACAGATCTTCTGTGACTGTGATATGCTGTTCAATTCAAGTTATATGATTGTGATACCTACGCTTCCTGTTCGAAGTAGATAAGCTGCTGGAGTTTCGATATCATTACAAGTTTAGTTTGCTATTTTCCAGAATTTGTGTGCAATTGTTTGTTTAAGTTGATGTTAAAAATGCTATATGCTTCATGTTTGTCATTCTGTTTGGCTTTTCCTCTCTTCTACAAAATATTAATTATATGTTGGTTTGCAAGCACTGGCTTGGCTGAGGTAATTGGAGATCACCTGACCTCCTAATCATAAACTTTATTTTATATTCGATTTTCTAAAGTTTACTTAATAAAACATTTCTACAACCTTTGTTTCCATTTGCACTTTTGCCTCCAACTTATAAATCTGGACCAGGAAACTCCAAACAATTGAAAACTTATTATTCATCAAATGCTTACATTCTGTTATATTTGCCATCAGTCACATTGGTCAATGAATTTACCCTCCAGTTGCCCAATTTAACACAATATCATTATATTATTTTCATGTAATGTAATAATATTATAATAATGGTATAGAATAAAATAATATTATCATAAAATATCCAACCACTATTTCTTTTTCTCTTATTTTTGGGAACCTTTTTGTATATGCGCAAGCCTCTTCATTTGCAGAAAATAAAAAATCTTGTAACTACGGACGTAGGGACCTACAGATATGAGCATTTGAGAGAAATGAAGAATTCTTGGAAAAATTTCAACTCAAGAAGAAGATTTTTCTCTTGTTCACAACATATAATCCATACAAGGATTTCAATTACTTCTGTTCGTAGTGCAAAAAGTACTAGCTTTGGGTTCTACTTGGATAAATGGATGCCAACAATTTTATCTTCATTTTTCCTCAAACTAATTTAAAGCAATTGGGTCCAGAAAATGTGGAAAAAAAAATTATATGAATGAAACAGGCAGTTTCTTCCCTAATTTCACTGTAGATTTTCTTAACCCTTGGTTGAAGACTCTAAATGGATTATTGCATCTATTTTGCAGATTTTATTTATCAAAAAGCAACAAATAGGAAAAATTTTACAACAAATATCAACGCATAACAAGTTTTCTTCAAGAACAAGAAAGGGGGCAGAACTTACCGTAGCTTGGGAGCTTCTTCTTCATCTCCTCGCGCTATTAGATTCTGAGGAATCATTCTGTCATGCATTTGCTCCCAGGGTCACCCGTGTAATCTGGTATCAAAAGGAATTGAACAACTTTCAATGCTTGCAGCTATGTTTGCACCCTTTTATTTTTTATTTTTTAATGTAGAGATTGACAGTCTAAACCCAGGTGAAGGGTGTGAGGCTTAGCAAGTTTGGTTTTAAATTTTTATTTTATTTTATTTTTTCTAAGATTTATATCCATATCTATATTATCACTAATATATAAAAGGTGAAATCTTTGTAAAACATTTAGATTTCACCTTTATCCCTATTTTTTTATTTTAATTTCCAATTTGCCCTAACTTATTATTCCTCATTTATTATAACAATATACAATTTAATCAATTAAGGTAACATATGTTATCCTTCAAGCTAATACTTTCAGTTTGACATGCTTAAAAAACTTATGAAGAAGCTAAAATAATGTGAAATTTAACATATACATATATATATACATATATATGATTCAAAACAATAAAAAACTCTTATCATGAACACAAATAATTATTTAATTATTTTAGCTTAGCACAAATAATTTCTCAAGAAATATGTTTTTCTTTAGCAAAATACACAAATAATCATTTAACAATTTTTGGTGTACTATTTAATAATTCCAATATCAAGATTCATCTTTAGTGTTTATTGTGTTTAATTTCAATTCAATTTCAAGATCAATCTTTATTGTGGTATTTATTGTGATTAATTTTAATTTTAACAATTATTTCAGTAAAAAGTTTTGAAATTGAAATTTCAAATTTAATTCTTATCCCCATACCTCTCTTAAAACAATTATTAATGCGATAAATTGTAACTCCAATTTGAACTTTTTAATACCAAATTCTATTTTACTTCTTACACAATATTGTTTAATTCCTTAATTTTGATTTGTCTGTTATTTAATCTAAATTATGTTATTAATATTTAGTGTTTATTGTGGTCAATTTTAAATCAATTCCATGATTAAAACCACAATAATAAATAAATACAAAGTAAGCATAGGTATTTCTTCAAAATAATATTTTATAAGTGTATTGTTTAAATAATACTTTATAAGAAATCACAAATGATTATAAACATTTTTATTACATGCAATAATCATACTATAATTTAAATAATATTTAAATATTATGAACAAGCATAGGAACCAAATAGTCCAAAATTAATTATTTTATTGTACTAAGTTTTTGTATATTACATTATATGTTATCATACAATGTGCAATGCATGTTTTAATTACTCGTACATATAAATGCTATTGAGATTCTGGAATCTAGGATATAAGCATTGGCCCTGAAGTAGATTTTGTTTATATATTATTTTTACTTATTTATTTTGCCTTTTTTTGGAACATTTTATTCATTTTGTAACTGTCAGAAAGATGATTTACACACCACTATCTGTGAGAATGAACGAGATTTGCTGCAGTTAATAAACTGCATGGAACATGCCTATATCTGAAATCGCTTTTTAAGTAACTCCCGGCTCACACTATTGGTGAAACCGTTTTCAAAGATAACTTCCAATATATCTCTTTAAAATTTTAAACGGGTTCTTCTGCTCTTCTTCTCGCTATTCCTAAATTCCTGTATTTTGAAATTTCTTTTTGTGACGTAATCATGAAGTTGACAGCGGCGATGCAAAGCAAGAAGCCAACGAGCAAGATGAGTAGAAGAACTGGAAAGAAAGCTGAATTTTTTATGGCAATGATGACGCCTTAGATCAAGCCTTGGTTTATTTGGAGGCATTTGACAGAATCAAGAAGTGATTGAGGCTCTTTAATTTAGATTGTTTCTTGATTATTTTAGTTCTCTATTATTGTGTCTTTAATTGTTACTTGATTTGAGTTCTCTACTATTTTTAACTTATGCTTTGAATTACTTTGTATTGTGGGATTATTTAAACTGGGAGGAGGCCTTGAAGGAGGGGAGTTGATTGTTGAATAAAGATTACAAAAGTTGGAGTTTTCCAATTCCTGTCGATCCATTGCCGGTATTCTCTTGAATCAACGGTTCTGTGATTAAGATCACTTATTCGGTATTCGTGCGCAAATCAACGAATAGTTGATGTCTAAACTCACAGTATTCTAAAGAATCAACGTGTTTTTAGGGTTATCTGGGTGTTCTTCATTACTACCACGCGCTTCTGCCTACATCAATTTTCCTGCTTCATTTTTCTATATTTCATCCTTGTTTTATGTTCCATTCTTCTTTGACTGGTACTTAGAGCATTAGTGCTCCTGTTTGTAGATCCTTCACAAGAAAAGACTAAGATTAGAACTCAATAATAAAATATAATTTACCAATATATAACGTGATTAAGATCTTGTAGAGCTTGATCATATTTTCACTCAGTGCAATTCAAAGAGCCAGCAGATTTGTCTAATCGTTTCTGTTCATTTTATAAGTGTGAAATCAAGAAAACTTTAATAGCTTTAATAAGTGGGATTGTGAAATCCACAACCTTTTTAAGTACAAACGTGGATTAAAAGGAAGAAAATCTATATCTATAGCTGTATATTAATAAAAATAGAAGTAAAATTGAATCTTCAATTGGAAAACATTCAATTTGGTTTCAGATTCTGGTTTAAGAGAATCTTTTTTTTTTTCATTTTATTTTTTTATACTTTAATTTCATGTATATTATTAAGTTTTATAAGACTATTTTTTCCAAAATATATATTGTTTAAACGGTCTCACTAATATATGTAACCTCACACTATTGATAACCGCCCATTATCGTATTTTTTATTATTGTTATTATTATTTTTTTGGAGTAAACCAACTACTATTATCTATATACCACAACTTGAATATTATTTTTTTCATTTTTTTAACTTTAATTTCGGTTAACCGTTTTAATATTAGTTAAAGTAACCGCTCACTACTTTATTAACCACTACTTTATTAACCGCTAAGTGCTGTTGTGTATATATAATTATAATTTAAAATTGAAATTCATTCTTTTATGATTAATTATGTCGTCTATAGAACATCTAGGTCTACAATGACTTCACAAGCTAAAATAGTTTTCATCAAACTCAAGGACTTGAATAAGACCAAGTCGAATTGGATTGTTAAAGTTCGAGTTGAGCTGCAAGAAAGTTTATTGCTCCAACAAAAATTGACAGAAAATTCACTCGAGTCGATCTCGAGGTTAATTTTTGAAATTTATTTCTTATAATTTCTTCCTCTACAAATAACTTTTTTGATTTTAATATAATTTCTAGTATTCCTTCTTCACAGGTAGAGAGAATTTAGGCAACAGTTAATCTCCTGCATATTTCAAAGTATAACGAACAAATTCAGGAAAATATAGTTTGTTACGTCTCAAATTTGTCGATGATTGATAATAGTGAAAAATTTGGAATAACTTTTCACTTACTGTCGATGATTAATTTTTTCAATACAATTATGTATGTAATCTATGTGATTCTAATTACATTTTTTTATTTTGTATTTATAAACTTTATCGGAAAGACTGTCACCAAATATCCCCCATAACGTCAGAAGTCGTCTATGGGATGAGTAATTTCATGACATGTCGAACTTGTTTTAGATTATTATGACTACTAATATGGTTAATTTATAGACTTTAATTATTCGTTATTATGACTACTAACATGTAACGCCCCAATTTCTAAAAGTTCGAAGCACTACTAAAAGTCGCATTTTCATTTTTGAATTTAGCGAGTATTGAAACAAATAAACTAATAAGGATAAAATATGTGCATAAACATGATGATAATTTCACATACATAATGCCCAAAATGTATGTTTATAGTTGTCGACAAAAGTAATTGATCAAAACAAAATATCAATGAAGTATTTAGCAAAAAAGGCAATATATAACATTTAGTCAAAATATTTAACTCACCCCCTCCTCACCTCGACCTTGCCTAGCCGCTTAACCGGGAATGAGAGAAAGTTAGGGTGAGTATAATAATATTATATTCAGTGGGCAAGTCAATTAATTCACGTCAAACCAAATATGCAATCACAATCACAACTCTACTCTTTAAACTTTAAAAATCTTCAAAGTTGTACTGTGGGTCATCCCAAGAGCTTACTTTTGACCCCAGATTTACGGTCCCTGACAATATACATAGCGCTAGTAATCATAATTGCATGGTGAGCTATCCGAATAGCCTACTTTTGGCCCCGGACCAATTTGCGATCTTTGAAAAATCATTTCATGCATTTAAGTCACAACCATAATCAACACATAAGGAAAAGATATGTTTAATTAACTAAAATTTGCATTATGTAAACTCCACCTCAATAGTCTTGAAAACTGTGCTTGAGAAATTGTGCGAGCAATGATGCTACTAAAGCTTGGAATTTAAAGGACCCTCGTCTAGCAAATAAAAGTTTAAAGTGATTTAGTATGTTTAAATTATCATTGAAAGGAGAATCTTAAACTTTAAGGACTTAATTGGATGTTTAAGAAAGTTAAAGCGTTAAGATTGTTTATTCCTAAATTGTTTAAAGACCTAATTAATCCCTTATGAATATTAGAGTTTACAATTAGTTTGATTGGTTTAGGATTTAGGACCTTTATAAAGTAATTAAATTCTTTAGAGATTAAGTTGAACAATTATGATAGTTAGATGGCTTTAATTTAGTGTTTTTGAATAGTTTGAGGGTCAACTTAAGTTGAATTAAAAGTTTAAGGACTTTGTGATTAGAATCAAGAGTTCAGGGATCAATTATGTAAAAATGAAAAGTTTCGAGGTCGAAATTAATTATTTAAAACACTTGCGGGCCAACTTTAATTTAAATAATAACTTCAAGGTCAACTTAATTGTCTTGATAATTCTTAGTGTCAAGACCATTTATATGGCCCATTTATATGTTATTAGACATTTTAGGGACCAAAATGCAAAAACCCATAGGATAAAAATCTGGATCGAATTTCTTTTAGTTAATACATGGAAGGAAAAGACAGAGAACGTACAGAGAGTTTCGAACAATGGCTGGGCTTCTAAGGCTAAAATTTCCAACCAAAACTCCGGTGATTCAAAGCAAAAATTAGTGGAATAGAAAACTGTCGATGAGTTCTTCGCATAGAGACAAGTTTTTAGAAGTATGATGGTTGTGGTTTACAATGAAGGCACTTGGCGGTTTCGGGGATTTTCCAACGAGTATGGTGAGTTTTCGGCCAAAATACATACATATTTGCACTCCTCGCAGCGAGAGAAAGCTATAGACACTAATTTTGTGAAGTTTGGTGAAGGAATGAAAATGAGCCAAAAGTTTGGTTTGTGCTTGTTCGACTGAGCTTACTATTTTTTCATTTTTTTTTAAACAGTAGAGGAAATATGATGATGGTATAATGTATGAGTGAAATATGTTGTTAGAATCCATTTTTAGTGAAATACTTGTTTGAGCTTTTTCACGTGGAGAAAAATGGATGAATATAGAATAATGATAGGAATGTTTCTTTTGTTCTTGTTAGACTTTTGATATATAGCTTGATTCACTTTTGATTGCCTTGAGTTTGATTTGTTTGCAAGAAAGAAGAAAAATGAGTGTTGGTTGTTGATTTTTGAAGAATTAAAAGAAGAAGAAGAGGAAGGAGAAGATAGAGAGAGGGGGAGGTGAATTACCTTACTGCTGTGAAAATGGGAGCACAAGGATAATCCTATTTTTTTGGTGCTTGATATAGAGTTAGTTCAATTGGAAGAGAAGGGACCAAAATTTAATAATTTGAAAGGTTTTGGTTCGAATAGGGACTAATTAAAAGTTGACATCTTGATATATAATTTCGAATGTTTGATTAATATTGGTGAAATGTTATATATGTTGGTTAGTCTATTGAAATTAATTCGTTGGATCGAATTTAGTTTAATAAGGTTTGAATTATTTAGGTTGAATTTGAACTTTTGTTAAGTTACGTAGTTTCTTTTCTTATAACATAATTCAACTCGGCTAGACGAGTATATAAAAATTTTGAAAAGTCAAGGAAGCCGTAATGACACGAGTAAAAGTAATAAAATTAAATTTAAATTTTTTTAGTTGCTACATAATAAGAGTCATGGTTAACATCTTTTTGAGTATTCCTTAAAAATCAGTATTCAATCGTGGGTAATTCTAAGTTGTAGTGTCTAAAGTTATGAATTATGCCAATCGGAAAATACTTATATGTGATAAAGAATTAAGAATGAGACATCAATTAATGAAATGACGAATGTTGTATATAATGACGTTTTCCAAAATTTTTAATAATGTTAACAAAATATTTATTTTTTTAATCTTAAAATGCTACTCTATTTATTACTTTGCTCCTATATTGTTTAATTTCATTATGTTATACTTTGTTAACAATAACCTTTTCCAAGTAGCTTAATATAGGCATACATGCTCAATTCTTTTCATTAAATAACCAATGTGAGATTCTCTTTCTATACCCAAAGTCATATTTTCAATGGTTCTAAAAAAAGGAATAAAATTTCAATCTTTTTTAAATGGTAAAGATTAAAAAAATTATAAAAGGCGAATGTTCTTTCTCCACATGATTTTATATAAAAATAAATTTCTTTCAATCATATAATTAAAATCGGTCCAATGACTTTGAACCGTTAGCTTTTCTGATTCGATGAACGGTCTAATTTTCTTAATATCTGCGAATATTGGAATTAATATGGAAAACAATCTGACTGTGTGAGACAAAAAAGGATACAGTTCACAGGTTCACAATAACCTTTTTTTTTTCTTATAATGTTTCCTTTGAAATTTCAAACTTTTCAGAAGCTGAAGATCCATAAGCTAAGGTCATTATATACGTAACCCTTTTCCAAGTAGCTTAATTTAGGCATACATCCTCAATTTTGTTCATTAAATAATCAATGTGGGATTTCCTTTCTATGCCTAAAGTCTCACTTTCCTTGGCCCTTAAGCTATAAAATTTGATCGTTTATGTGTGTGTAAATAAAAACAATATAGGTATTACCCACAATACGATATTTTTCATTAATGAATATAAAAAATAGTCTAACAAAAAAAACTAAAGAAAACATTAAAGAAAATTTGCGAATACTTGAACCAATCCGCAAAAACAATTTAAGCATACATACTCGATTCTTTTCACCAAATAACCAATGTGACATTTCTTTCTAGGCCCAAAGTCACATTTCAAATGACTCTTTAAAAAAGAATAAAATGTCTAGTTTTTTTTTTTTAAACGGTAAAGATCAAAAAATTATAAAATCAAATGTTCTTTTTCCCCATTATTTTAGGTAAAAATTAATTTATTTCAAGTATCTTACTAATATAAGCATACATCCTCAATTGTTTTCACTAAATAACCAATGTGAGATTCCGTTTCTATACTAAAGTTACATTTTAATGGCTCTTAAACTCTTATATTTGATTGTTTATGTGCAAGTTAAAATAAAAAAATATATATAGGTGCTACCATAATACGATGTATTTCATTAATAAAAATAAAAAAATTGTCTAAAACAATTTAAGGAAAACATTAAAAAAAATTTGTGAATACTGAAAACAATCAAAAAAATAATCCGACTGTATAAGATAAAGATGGATATGACTCACAAAAAATGTTTTTTCAATAATGATCAATTAAAATTTTCAACTTTTTGGAAGCTCAAGGCCCATAAGCTAAGGTCGTATTATGCATAAGTCATCTCTAAGTAGCTTAATATAGATATAAATCCTCAATTCTTTTCACTAAATAATCAATGTGAGATTCACTTTCTATTCCTAAAGTTACATTTTTAATAGCTTTAAAGCTATAATATTTGATCGTTTATATGTGTGTAAAAAAAATATACAAGTGTTACCCGCAATGCGACATCTTTTATTAATGAATACAAAAAAAAAAAAAAAACTTTAGGAAAACATTGAAGAAAATCTGCGAATACTGGAAACAATCCACAAAACAATTTGACGGTGTTAGATAAAGACGTATATAGTTCACCGGTTTCCAATAAACTTTTGCTCAATAATGATCTATTAAAATTTTTGAAATTTTTAGAAGCTCAAGGCCCTATTATGTATAACTCTTCCCCAAGTAACTTAATATGGGCATACATAATCAATTATTTTCACTAAATAATAACTAATATGAGATTCATTTTCTATGCCCAAAGTCACATTTTAAATGGTTCTTTAAAAAGGAATAAAACGTCAACCTTTTTTTAAAGGTAAAGATCAAAAATTATAAAATCAAATGCTCTTTTTCCTCATTATTTTAGTTATAAATTAATTTATTTCAAGTATTTTATGATAATCAGTCCTATGACCTTGAACCGTTAGCTTTCCTAGTTTGATGATCAGTCTGGTTTTCTAAACATCTGAGAACAATCTGGAAAATAATCCAACGGTACAAGATAAAGAAGGATAAGGTTAATCGGTTCACAATAAACTTTTTTAAATAATGATCCGTTAAATTTTGAACTTTTGGAAACTCAAGGCTCATAAGTTAAGCCCGTTTTATGGATACCCCTTCTCTAAATAGTTTAATATAGGCAAATATCCTCAATTCTTTTTAGTAAATAATGAATGTGGGATTCCGTTTCCATGCCAAAGTCATATTTTCAATAACCCTTAAACTATAATATTTGATCGTTTATGTGTGTGTTAAGAAAAACAATATAGGTGCTACCATAATACGATATGTTTCGTTAATGAAGATAAAAAAACTTTCTTAAAAAGAATTGAAGGACAACATTGAAGAAAATTTGTGAATATTAGATCCAATTCGGAAAACAATCTGATATTGTCGGATAAAGACGGATACAGTTAGCATGTTTACAGTAAACCTTTTTTTTCAATAATAATCTATTAAAATTTTGAATTTTTTGGGAGTTTAAGACCTATAAGCTAAGGCCATATATGCATAACTCATCTCCAAGTAGTTTAACATAGGCATGCATCATCAATTACTTTTACTAAATAACCAACGTAGGATTCCCTTTCTAGCCCAAAGTCTCATTTTCAATGGCCTTTAAACTATAATATTTGATCGTTTATATGTGTATAAAAAGAAAATATAGGTGTTACCCGCAATACGATATGTTCATTAATGGATACAAAAAATGGTTTAAGAAAAAAACTAAGAAAAATATTGAAGAAAATTTGCGAATATTGCAATCAATCTGCAAAACAATTTGATGATGTGAGATAAAAACAAATACAGTTCACCGGTTAATAATAAACTTTTTTCCAATAATGATCTATTAAAATTTTGAACTTTTTGAAATCTAAAGGCCCATAAGCTAAGACTATATTATGCTCTTCCGATCTTCTAAGTAGCTTAATATAGGCATACAAACTTAACTTTTTTTACTAAATAACCCATGTGGAATTCCCTTTTTATGCCCAAAGTTACATTTTCAGTGGCGCTTTAAAAGGAATAAAATTTCAACATTTTTTTAATCAATAAAGAGAAAAAATTTCAAAATCAAATGTTCTTTTTCAACATTATTTTAGGTGAAAATTAATTTGTTTCAATTCTTATTTTATTAAAACCGGTTTGATGACCTTGAACCATTAGCATTTTTCTAGTTTGATGACCAGTCTGGTTTTCTAAACATCTGTGAATACTAGAATCAATTCGGAAGATAATCCAACGGTGTGAAACAAAGACGTATACGATTCACCAGTTCATAATAAACTTTTGTTCTATAATGATCCATTAAAATTTTAAACTTTTTATAAGTTCAAAGCCTATATGCTAAGGTCATATTATGCATAACTATTCTCCAAGTAGCTTAATGTATGCATAAATCTTCAATTTTTTTTCATTAAATAACCAATATGGGAGTCCGTTTCTACTCCAAAGTCACATTTTCAATGGCTTTTAAATTATAATATTTAATCATTTATGTGTACGTTAAGAAAAACAACATAGGTGCTACTATAATACGATATCTTTCATTAATATAAAAAATTGTCTACAAGAAAAGACAAGAAAAAAAAACTTAAGGAAAACATTAAAGTAAATTTGTGAATACTGGAACCAATCTAGAAAATAATCTGATTGTGTGAGATAAAGACGGATAATGTTCATCAGTTCATAATAAACTTTTTTCAATAATGATCTATTAAAATTGTGAACTTTTTGAAAGCTCAAAGCTGATAAACTAATGTCATATTATGTATATCCCTTCTCCAAGTAACTTAATATAGGTATATATCATCAATTCTTTTCACTAAATAATCAATGTGGGATTAACTTTCTATGCCCAAAATCACATTTTCAATGGCCCTTAAACTAAAATATTTGATCGTTTATGTGTGTGTAAAGAAAAACAATATAAGTACTACTCGTAATACGATATCTTTCATTAACAAATATGAAAAATGGTCTATCTAAAAACAACTAAGGAAAACAAAATTTGTGAATACTGGAACTAATTCTGAAAATAATTTCACAATATACTTTTGTTCAATAACAATCTATTAAAACTTTGAACTTTTTGAAAGCTGAAAACCCATAAGTTAAAGCCCTATTATGCATAATCTTTCTCCAAGTAGCTTAATATAGGTATACATACTCAATGCTTTTGACTAAATAACCAATGTGAGATTCCCTTTCTATGTTGGAAATCACATTTTCAATTGCTCTTTAAAAAGGAATAAAATTTCAACTTTTTTTTAAATGTTAAAGATCAAAAATTATAAAATCGAATGTTCTTTTTCCATTATTTTAGGTAAAAATTAATTTATTTAAATTATTTAACTAATATCGGTCTGATGACCTTGAACTACTAGATTTTCTGGTTTGATGACCGGTCTGATTTTCTGAACATTTATGAATACCAGAATCAACCCAGAAAATAATCTAATAGTGTGAAATAAAGATAGATACAGTTTACCGGTTTACAATAAACCATTTCATTAATGATCTATTAAAATTTTAAACTTTTTTAGAAATTCAATGCCCGTAAGTTAAAGTCCTATTATGCATAATCCTTTTTTAAGTAGTTTAATATATGCATACATCCACAATTCTTTTCTCTAAATAACCAATGTACGATTCTTTTTCTATACCCAAAGTCATATTTTTAATGACTCTTAAAAAAAGAATAAAATTTCAACCTTTTTTTAAATGATAAAGATAAAAAAATTATAAAATTGAATTTTATTTTTCTATATTATTTTAGGTAAAAATTAATTTATTTCAATTATCTAATTAAAACCGGTCCGATGAACGTTAGTTTTTTTCGAGCACGAAGACTAGTCTAGTTTTCTAAACATTTGCGAATACTGGAATCAATCCGAAAAATAATCTGACAGTATGAGATAAATAAACTTTTTTCAATGATGATCTATTAAATTTTGAACCTTTTGGAAGCTCAAAGCCCGAAAGCTAAGGTCAAGTTACGCATAACCCTTCTCCAAGTAGCTTAATATATGTATACATACTCAATTTTTTTACTAAATAACCAATATGTGATTTGTTCTTATGCCCAAAGTCACATTTTCAATGGCCTTTAAACTAAAATATTTGATCGTTTATGTGTGTATAAAGAAAAATAATATATGTGCTAATCATAATACGATATTTTCCATTAATGAAGGAAAAAACCGTCTTAAAAAAATCTCAGGAAAATATTGAAGAAAATTTGTGAATACTGGAACCAATCTGAAAAATAATCTGACAGTGTGAGATAAAGACGGATATGATTCAACTGCTCACAATAAACTTTTTTTCGATAATCATCTTTTAAAATTTTGTACTTTTTAGAAGCTTAAGGCCCATAGGCTAAGAGCTTATTATGCTTAACTTTTCTCCAAATAGCTTTATATAGACATACATCCTCAATTCTTTTCACTAAATAACCAATGTGAGGTTCTTTTTCTATACCTAAAGTCATATTTTCAATGTCTCTTAAAAAAAATTTCAACCTCTTTTTAAATGGTGAATATCAAAAAAATTATAAAATCGAATATTTATTTTCCACATTATTTT
Source organism: Nyctanthes arbor-tristis (assembly GCA_963692815.1). Lineage (NCBI taxonomy): Eukaryota > Viridiplantae > Streptophyta > Magnoliopsida > Lamiales > Oleaceae > Nyctanthes > Nyctanthes arbor-tristis. The sequence goes on from CAVNYN010232809.1 coordinate 28,917, forward strand.
AGATAAAAATTAATTTATTTAAATTATTTAATTAAATCAGTCTGATGACCTTGAACCATTAGTTTTTCTCGTTCGATGAACGGTCTAGTATTCTGAACATTTGCGACTATTGGAATCAATCTAGAAAATAGAAAATTTTTTAGATACAATTCACGAGTTCATAATAAACTTTTTTCATTAATGTTCCATTAAAATTTTAAATTTTTTGAAAACTCAATGCCCATAAGTTAAGGCCCTGTTATGCATGTAATTTCTTTTCTATGACCAAAATCATATTTTCAATGGCTCTTAAAATAGGAATAAAATTTCAACATTATTTTAGGTAAAAATTAATTTTGTTATCAATTATTTAGTTAAAATTGGTCTTATAACTTTGAACTGTTAGCTTTTTCGATTCGATTACATGTCTAATTTTCTAAACATCGTCGAATATTGAGTCCAATCCGGAAGCACTCCGGCGGTGTGAGATAAATTGAAACCAAAAATTAAGAAAATAGATCGAAAATAAAACTTATCAAGATAGTAAGTGGAAAGTTTAAATATCGAGTGTGAGAGATTTGAGAAAGTTCTTAGATAGAATATATTCTATTAGATGAAGGAACGAAAATGTGGATAAAGAAAGAGAGATATTTTTAGATAAAATGAAATATGATTTGGTGATTGAGATTAAAAATTAGAAAATATAGTGATAATAATAAGCTAAATCAAACATATATATAAATAATATAAAAAAGGAAAATGAGAGATTAAAAGGGAATCTATAAATTGGTAATAAATTTTATCAATGCCAAAAGGGAATCCGGCAGTTGAAGACACAGTTACGTGGCATTTTAATGCAAATGAGATTTATTCAATGAAGTCTGGTTATTATCTTGAGCTCCAAATGCGGCGTGATTCATACTTGTCAGAGTGGGTGAGATGGCGGCTTGGTGGAAGACTTTATGGGAGATGCATGTGCCAGTGGAAATAAAATTTTTTTGTATGGTAGATATTCATGAATATCCTTCCCACAAAGGAGCAGCTGTGGATGAGGCACATTATAGATGATCCTGTATGTCCTAGGTGTGGAAAGGGGCGTGAGAATGCTTTCCATGCTATTCTTGGGTAATTTGTTCATAGAAGCTGTACGGACAGCAAGTTTGGACGGCTGGTTGAGGGTTTCACTGGTGACCATCTAGCGGAATTTATTCTATCGGCTAGTAAGGGCCTCAATAGGGGTGACTTGGAGTGGCTGGTTGTTGCTATGTGGAGAAGCTGGTTTATACGGAACTCCATTGTGTTTGAAGGTAAATGTAGTGATGTCATTAATTTGGTGGGGAGGCGCGTATGAATTTATACAAGAATATTGGAGAGTACACGGTAGGCGGATGGAGAGGGAAGATGATGGACGGTTGAGAGGGAGAATGGAGAAATGGTTGCCGCCACAAAGGGGATGGGTTAAAGTCAATGTAGATGCTTCTGCGGAGTCGGGTGGGCAACAGATTGGGGTTGGAGTAGTGTGCCGTGATCATGAAGGAAGAATGCTAATGGCTAAGGCAACTACAACGGTGGGGGGTTGGCGCCTCATATGAGTGAATGTTGGGCATTATTGATTGGGGTGCAAACAGCTTTAGAGCATGGGTTTGGGCAGGTGATTGTGGAGTCTGATGCGAGCAATGTCATATGCCTTGTTTCTGAGCCAGAGCCTCAGCCCCTGAAGGTCCTCTAATGGAGCCGGTTTCATCATTGTCTCAAGAGTTCATGGCATGCCAGTTTCGAGTCATTAAGAGGAGTGCAAATGAAGTAGCTCATATTTTAGCTTGTGAGGCTAGAGCTGGTTTTTGGGATCATTGTTGGATGGATGATCCCCTATCCTTTCTTGTAAACGCTTTATCCTCTGATCATTTGAATGAATGAAGTTATTAATTGATTGCAAAAAAAAAATCATAATAAAATAAAAAGGAAAATAAAATTAAAAAGTAAAATAGAAATGAATGACCAAAATTAAGAGATAAAATCAATGATCAAGATGATACAACCCGACGTAGCAAGTGAAATGGGCAGGAAAACGTAAAATAGAAATTATCTTGTTTTAATGTGTGTGTGTGTGTATATATATATAGATATAGATATATTGTATAATATAAAAAAAAAAAAAAGCTTTTCAAGTTGTACTCAAAACTAATGAGCCATTGATTCTTAATTGGGATAATTTCACAAATCATCCCCAACTTTGGAGTTAAGAATCCGGCTGGGTCCTCGACCTTTTTTCGACCTCTCGAGCTCCCAACATTTCATAAATTCACACGATAGGTTTTTTTAATCACTATTCCATTAATTTTCCAACAAAATGACCGTTATAACCCTTAACTTTTAATTTTAAAAAATAAAAGGTTTAAAAATAATAAAAGAAAAAATGAAAAAACCTTCCCTCAGCTCCCTTGAATTTCCATTTCCGGCTGCAAAATTGCTGCCAAGGCCCCCCATTTGCCGTCGAAAACGGCAACATCAACAAAATTGCTACTAGAAATAGTAGCATTTTGAGGGGGTGGATCCCTCAGTTTGCCGTTTCCGGCAATAATTCAGGGGAGGGATGGGGAGGGGTTTTTTTTTTTGTTTTTGTTTTTATTTTATTTGTTTGTAAAGCTTTTATTTTTCAAAATTAAAAAGTTATGGGGTATAACGGTCATTTTGTTGAAAAATTAAGGGAATAGAGACAAAAGGGCCTTTTTCTACGAATTTTTGAAAGATTGAGGACCCAACTGATACTTAACTCAAATGTTGTGGACGATTTGCGAAATTAACCCTTTTTAATTTATAGTTCATGCAAATTTTGTTAGTTCATGCAAATTTTGTTACAAGTGTCATACAATAAACAAGAAAATTATCTCTGGTTTTATTATATCTTAACAAATTGTATTATTGAAGAGACTCATTTAGTAGTTAAAATTAAATTTGTGCTTAATGCAAGCCAACGCTAAACCCAAGACCACCAACTCTAAACATGATCATCTAACCATTGGGATACTTATTCAAAATGGGAAGTTTACAATTTCATCACTAGGCTGTAGCGTAGGTTGCTCAAGTTGCTCAATTTCACTAGCAAGGCTAAGCCACTCTTGTGGCCTTTAAATTTAAAAAAAAACAAAAAAAACAAAAAACGAAAGTTGCTCAACTTTAGGATCCATGCTTGACAACATCATTATGTTTAAATACATACATATATATATATATATAAACTTTTATTTTATAAACGGGGGCTATTGATGGAAATTATGAAATAAATAATGCATTTGGGAAATTTGGGATACGTAGTTGAAGGGAATTATTGAACATTAATCAATTCTTTTTATATTTAATCAACGTTGATACTATATCGTGTCTTTTGAACGAAAAGTCATCGCCTTAATCCTTCATACAACCAACATTAAAAACCTTACCGTTATACACGTTAGGAAAAATGAGAATAGGCAGTTATGCAAATCAAATAAGCACCGGCATTTAACTCCAACCAATTTACACAAAGGTAACAAAGAACTGATGGGAAATACTGTAGATTCCCTTATTACGCCCGCAGGACCGTTGTTCAAGGTATTTAATTGAGACAAGAAAAATAAAAGATGAAGACGAATTTAACGGACTGTCAAAACTTTCCACTATATGATTAAAGTCGCTACAACCATACAGAATTTTCACTCGTCAAAACTCATCTCCCAAGTACAACAAGAAAAATATACCAAGCTTTACCGTATCTACCAATTTCTATCCTTTGCCTAGCCCGCGAAGAATTAAAGAAATCCCAAGACGCTAAACTACTATTTTTCTTCACAAGACTCTCTGACCCGACTCAAGTGGCGCCCCGAGTTTTACCACACCTAATTTTCTACCTTTTGAACAAACCACAAAGAGTTATAAGAAAACTCTTCAAGGTGCTAGACTCACTAATTTTTCTCTCAAATAACTTGTACCACTTGTGTATAAAAGAAGAAGAAAACATCTCTATTTATAGGCTTCGTTTCCTTAGAAGACAAGACAATCCTTTTATGATTTGGATTCCTTTTCCTTCTAGGATTCTTCTTCTTTCCCTTTCCTTTTCATTTTCAACTTTGGATTATTTTTGGCAACAAACCCAACAATCTCCACCTTGCTAAAATTACCCAAAATCTTCAACTTCTCCAGTCTTGTACACAATACTTGAGAAATTACCAGGCAAGCCTTCGACACTTTGACAGTCCCATACTCCACCACATGAGTATATATAACTACTTAGAATTAACAACAATTCCAAGCATTTCATCAGCTCAATGTCGAAATAAACCTGCTGAAATTTGTGGTGCAACTCTCTCGTTGGCTTTCCAGAAAGCTCATCAGCCATCGACATTACTACAAACACACACCTTGCATCACCTCCAACCAATGCCGTGTGTAAATACAATCGCTAGAAGTAACACACATCTTTTACCATGACACCTAGCGACACGCCATGGGGATGTACCCACATACTTCATAGCACGTCTCCACCGCCCTCACACCAAGAGAGTCTGATTGTCCAAATCCGAACAGTAGCCGAACCTGCTCCACCTGAACAATGTTTTCTCACGTGGTCAGCTAGTCTACAACACCAACAAGTTGCAACAACCACCAGTTCCCAGACGATCTCATTGAGAATTTTTGTATCTGCACCAACTCGCAAAGAATTAAACAATTTTTCCAGGTGCAACAATTTTGAAGAACCCCTTGCCGGATCCACCTCTCCAAATTTACGCCATAGTTCCTTCACAGCAAATACTCGATGAATATTTACAAGAACATTCCTGACTAGATGGAGACACATCTTGCTTCCAGTCTTCAAATATAAATCTTCCCAATCACTATCGCTCATACTGACTCCAGCAACTTTGTTAGAACAAGGAGAAGGTTTTCCTTTGAAAGCTTTAAATTGCCCAATCAAAATCAAGAAATTCCAGACTTGCTCTAACCACAAGTCAAACTTGATTATCAAAACTTCGTACTTTTCCATATCTTTCCTCCGCTCCACCTCGAACAAAACTTGAAGCTCTGATACCACTGATGGGAAATACTGTAGATTCCCCGATTACGCCCGCAGGACCGTTGTTCAAGGTATTTAATTGAGACAAGAAAAATAAAAGATGAAGACGAATTTAACGGACTGTCAAAGCTTTCCACTATATGATTAAAGTTGCTACAACCATACAGAATTTTCACTCGCCAAAACCCATCTCCCAAGTACAACAAGAAAAATATACCAAGCTTTACCGCATCTATTTCTATCCTTTGCCTAACCCGCAAAGAATTAAAGAAATCCCAAGACGCTAAGCTACTATTTTTCTTCACAAGACTCTCTGACCCGACTCAAGTGGCCGCCCGAGTTTTACCACGCCTAATTTTCTACCCTTTGAACAAACCACAAAGAGTTACAAGAAAACTCTTCAAGGTGCTAGACTCACTAATTTTTCTCTCAAATAACTTGTACCACTTGTGTATAAAAGAAGAAGAAAACATCTCTATTTATAGGCTTCGTTTCCTTGGAAGACAAGACAATCCTTTTATGATTTGGATTCCTTTTCTTTCTAGGATTCTTCTTCTTTCCCTTTCCTTTTCCTTTTCAACTTTGGATTATTTTTGGCAACAAACCCAACAAGAACAAGCTCTACGAACCGCCCGGGCTAATACAGAACCAAGAATCTAAACAAAACATCCTAAGAAACTCTTTAAGCATCAAATGTGATTATGAAATCGACATTGCATTGAGGGATAGCTAAATAATACTCCATCCATCTTATAAAAATGATCCCATATCATTTTTCACGTAATTTAAGAAAATCTAACAATATTTTTGAAAAAGTGGAATTTATGAACATTTTTCTTAATACATCCCTTCATTTAATTGTTATTCAAATTTATTAGTTCTTATTTGTTAATGTCAATGCACATTCAATAGGGACATATAAGAAGATTAAAAAACTAACTAACAAAAGTAGACAATAACTTGGGACAAACAAAAAAGGAAACTGTTCCATCGTACAAAGATAGTCCATTAGTTACATTTACATAGACTAAGAAACAATAGTTAATATAATTTGGGTAATTTGTACCTAACGTCCCCAACTTTTCAACAAGTTAGAGATTATATCTCTAACCTTTAATTCTACTTCTATAGATTCCTGACATTTCTAGAAATCCCAAATCAAGTCCGCAATGACGGAAATAGTCCAAAGGTGCCGTTACTTTACAAACTGATGCCCAGTTCCTCTAATTGACTAGGGGTAATTTTGGAGAAATGGATCACAATGTTGGAGCGCGATAACGACAGATTGGAAGATGAAATAAGAGGCCTTGAAGAAGAAAACATAAGGATTTGAGCCGGAAGTGGAGTGTTAGTTAATTGGTTGGCCAAACCCAAATTTATTATTACGGCGGTGGTTGTGCTTCTTATGTAGTAATTTAGGCTATGCTATGTGTAATTTTTCTCCTTGCTTTAGCTCTGTGTATTCTACTGTTATGTAGGCCTAATGTTATTGCTATGTTTTAAGGATCATGTTTGCCTCTTTGGAGTGAAGCTATGAAGATTAAGCTAAGTTTCAGCTCTTCTTGCCTGCTGTAAACGAGGAGACGGGTGGGGAAAATGTAAAAGGTTAGGGACGTAAGCTGTAACCAGTGTTCTAAAAAGCGCCTAGGCGTGAAGCGCCCCTTCCATGCCTCGTGTATGGGGTAAGCGGTGAAAAAAATGGTCAACATTGGGGCATTTTTTTTTTTTTGGGCCATTGGAGCATTTTTTTTTTTTGGCCATTTGTTGGGATGTATAATACTTAATCTTCATTTATAAAGTAGGACTCATCCACCTTGTACCTTCTAAAAATATTAAATTATATAATATAGCTTAAAATTATAATGTAGATCTTAATATTTATGTTTTTAGATGTGTTTTTGAATTTAGTATACATTAATTTAAATATTTAACAGAAATAAATATTTAACAGCTTTAGATTGATTAAAAATTAGAAAAATAAAAAAAATTGAAAAATACTTTTTAACACTTAAGCGCCGCCTAAGCACACTTAAGCTTGAAAAACTTGAAGCTTCGAGTCACCGCTTTTCTGCGCTTCACGTTTTTAGAACACTGACTGTAACAAGTTGAAAAGCTTGAGGACATGATGTGTTAACGATTCAAAAGGTTGGGGGACGTTATCTATGACATCTTTGAAAGGTTGGGGATGTTAACTGTACTATATTTAAAAGGCTGGAGACGTAAACTGCAACAAATTGTAGCAAAAATTCTGCAAGATTTTCCCTTAAAACTCGAGTTGCCGACAATATTTTCAAGCATAGAGCACATGTAGACAAAATCTGATATAAAATTGTCCCTAGCAACAATCACACATCCAGGTGTATCCATCTATGGTTCCATCCCAACATTCAAACTACAACAATTAGGCAATCCAATATACAATCACACCACAAGCAGAAGATCCCAGTAGAAAAAACATAGAGTAACTTCCTTACACGCCATCACTAAGTAACACACCGAAGAAAACATATTGAATAATAAAGCAAAAACTATAAGGCCAAGCAAAGAGCAAATATACCAATTTTCCCTACATCACGGCAACTAAGTGCTATAGCACAGTCAAAAGGTCACAAGTTCATACAGTCAAGAAATAATTTTTATGGCTAGTATCTTGAACAAAAGGGCAAAAGTTAGATGCACAAAAAGATGTAGTTAAATCCAACATTGTGATCAATTCTCTAAAATTAACCCTAGTAAATTATAGGAATTGGGCATCAAGATGTAAAAGTAACGGCATCTTTGGATGGTTTCCGTAATCGGGGAGTTGGTAGGGGATTTCTGAAAAGGTTGATGATCAATATAA